>JAVIAB010000088.1:70883122-71090622 GCA_032433765.1 Megaustenia siamemsis | reverse complement strand
TGTTGTCGTGCTTTCACATATACCATTGATCATTCTTCGTTTCTCATCATCATCATCGTGTGCCTTCTCCGCAACTAAGGTTGGCTACCATGGATTGCCATTCTACTTTGTTTCTTGCTTTGATGGTGCAGGCTGACATAGATTGACTTGTCCATCTTTTGATGTTACTCATCCATGTTAGTCGTGGTCTGCCTCTGCCTCTTTTACCTTGTATTTTCCCTTCCAATATTACTTTTAGTAGGCTGTTGTGTCTTTTAACATGCCCCAAAAATGTCATTTGTCTTGTCTTTATTGTATTTAGTAGTTCTTTTTTTATTTTCAGTTGTTTTAAAACTTCATCCAACTTCGTTTCTAGCATAATGAATTGTATCTTTCTTGTCCACGTGTTGTTTGTTTTCTTCCCGCACATCGAATGATATTTCATTTTCAACAAAAACATTCGCGCTTCCTCATTTCTTTCCGATCCATTCAAGGAGACCATCAATTCTGCCTTGTATAGAGTCTACATTTGATATATTCATAATAATAGCAATTCTCGCTTTCAAGTAGTCTGACAAAAATTTAGTGACAACAAGTAAGACCTAGGATAAAAGATGGTAGAGGAAGGGTCAAGAAATGTTCGAACATGAGTTGTTATTGAGCTCTTGAGTTGAACTCTTGAATAGTGGTTCGTTGCGGACATCGTTGGGAAAGGGGGCGCGCTGTGTAGATGTAAGACGTAGGCTCATAACAGGAAGGATTCGGGGTCAAAACCGATTAGGAGCGGTGTTGATTTCTTGTTTTTTTCTTCAAAAATAGGAAAGATTTATGCGTCGGTTACTCTCTTCTGATCTCTTCGGTAGTGAGATCCAATGTTTAGCACATTCTTGAATAGCGGCAATAACACAGGATGTCCCGTGTGCAGTCGCGCACGTTAAAAACCCTTGGCAGTTAAAATTGAAAAGAGTAGGCCAACGATATACATGACCGATTTAAAAAAAAAGTAAAGTACCCTCGTCATAGGGCGTATAGGGAATATGGTGTTAGTGACCATATATTTTACAGACCTTCGGCACATGATTTATGGGGTAATGTGGTCGGTATTACGCCCGTGCTGCTTTACTTTCCCAGAAAAAATATATACATGACCTATGCCTGGGCAATATTGTCAACAAAAACCTGCCACGTCGTGGATCCCAGTTCGTGTTACGGAGTTCGTGCACGTGGGTCAGGATTCTCCTCAGAGTTTCTCCAGAGGGATATCGGAGCACCTATGGGTCCGTCGGGTGTGCAGTGATGATGGTTATACCAACAAATTAGCAACAACAAGGACAGTTTGTGTCAGGGCAACAATACGGACAGCTTGTGTCAGGATAACAATACGGACAGCTTGTGTCAGGGCAACAACACGGACAGCTTGCGACAGGGCAAAAATACAGACAGCTTGTGTCAGGGCAACAACACGGACAGCTTGTGTCAGGGCAACAATACGGACAGCTTGTGTCAGGGCAACAATACAGACAGCTTGTGTCAGGGCAACAATACGGACAGCTTGTGTCAGGGCAACAATACGGACAGCTTGTGTCAGGGCAACAACACGGACAGCTTGTGTCAGGGCAACAATACGGACAGCTTGTGTCAGGGCAACAATACGGACAGCTTGTGTCAGGGCAACAACACGGACAGCTTGCGACAGGGCAAAAATACAGACAGCTTGTGTCAGGGCAACAACACGGACAGCTTGTGTCAGGGCAACAATACGGACAGCTTGTGTCAGGGCAACAATACGGACAGCTTGTGTCAGGGCAACAATACTGACAGCTTGTGTCAGGGCAACAATACGGACAGCTTGTGTCAGGGCAACAACACGGACAGCTTGTGTCAGGGCAACAATACGGACAGCTTGTGTCAGGGCAACAATACGGAAAGCTTGTGTCAGGGCAACAATACTGACAGCTTGTGTCAGGGGAACAATACGGACAGCTTGCGTCAGGGCAACAATACGGACAGCTTGTGTCAGGGGAACAATAAGGACAGCTTGTGTCAGGGCAACAATACGGAAACCTTGTGTCATGGCAACAACACGGACAGCTTGTGTCAGGGCAACAACACGGACAGCTTGTGTCAGGGCAACAACACAGACAGCCTGTGTCAGGGCAACAACACAGACAGCCTGTGTCAGGGCAACAACACGGACAGCCTGTGTCAGGGCAACAACACAGACAGCCTGTGTCAGGGCAACAACACGGACAGCCTGTGTCAGGGCAACAACACGGACAGCCTGTCTCAGGACAACAACACAGACAGCTTGTGTCAGGGCAACAACACGGACAGCCTGTGTCAGGACAACAACACAGACAGCCTGTGTCAGGGCAACAACACGGACAGCTTGTGTCAGGGCAACAACACGGACAGCTTGTGTCAGGGCAACAACACAGACAGCCTGTGTCAGGACAACAACACAGACAGCTTGTGTCAGGGCAACAACACAGACAGCCTGTGTCAGGGCAACAACACAGACAGCCTGTGTCAGGACAACAACACAGACAGCTTGTGTCAGGGCAACAACACGGACAGCTTGTGTCAGGGCAACAACACGGACAGCCTGTGTCAGGGCAACAACACAGACAGCCTGTGTCAGGGCAACAACACGGACAGCCTGTGTCAGGGCAACAACACGGACAGCCTGTGTCAGGGCAACAACACGGACAGCCTGTGTCAGGGCAACAACACGGACAGCCTGTGTCAGGGCAACAACACGGACAGCCTGTGTCAGGGCAACAACACGGACAGCCTGTGTCAGGGCAACAACACGGACAGCCTGTGTCAGGGCAACAACACGGACAGCCTGTGTCAGGGCAACAACACAGACAGCCTGTGTCAGGGCAACAACACGGACAGCTTGTGTCAGGGCAACAACACGGACAGCCTGTGTCAGGGCAACAACACAGACAGCCTGTGTCAGGGCAACAACACGGACAGCCTGTGTCAGGGCAACAACACGGACAGCCTGTGTCAGGGCAACAACACGGACAGCCTGTGTCAGGGCAACAACACGGACAGCTTGTGTCAGGGCAACAACACGGACAGCCTGTGTCAGGGCAACAACACGGACAGCCTGTGTCAGGGCAACAACACGGACAGCCTGTGTCAGGACAACAACACGGACAGCCTGTGTCAGGGCAACAACACGGACAGCCTGTGTCAGGGCAACAACACGGACAGCCTGTGTCAGGGCAACAACACGGACAGCCTGTGTCAGGACAACAACACGGACAGCCTGTGTCAGGGCAACAACACGGACAGCCTGTGTCAGGGCAACAACACGGACAGCCTGTGTCAGGGCAACAACACGGACAGCCTGTGTCAGGGCAACAACACGGACAGCCTGTGTCAGGGCAACAACACGGACAGCCTGTGTCAGGGCAACAACACGGACAGCCTGTGTCAGGGCAACAACACGGACAGCCTGTGTCAGGGCAACAACACGGACAGCCTGTGTCAGGGCAACAACACGGACAGCCTGTGTCAGGGCAACAACACGGACAGCCTGTGTCAGGGCAACAACACGGACAGCCTGTGTCAGGGCAACAACACGGACAGCCTGTGTCAGGGCAACAACACGGACAGCCTGTGTCAGGGCAACAACACGGACAGCCTGTGTCAGGGCAACAACACGGACAGCTTGTGTCAGGGCAACAACACGGACAGCCTGCGTCAGGGCAACAACACGGACAGCCTGTGTCAGGGCAACAACACAGACAGCCTGTGTCAGGGCAACAACACGGACAGCCTGTGTCAGGGCAACAACACGGACAGCTTGTGTCAGGGCAACAACACGGACAGCCTGTGTCAGGGCAACAACACGGACAGCCTGTGTCAGGGCAACAACACGGACAGCCTGTGTCAGGGCAACAACACGGACAGCCTGTGTCAGGGCAACAACACGGACAGCCTGTGTCAGGACTAGTGGACCAGAACTTACTATCTTTCTCTTTCATCTCCGACTGATGGGACTGGAAGTAATGCTAATTAGGTCAGGTCAGGTGAATAGTGATCACATGGGAAGGCAAGACACTGTCCAATAATATCTTGTTCTTCTTGGATATGTTTTCGCGAAAAGTGCTGACGTAGCAACTGTGTACAACTTTAACATAACACATCCAATTTCATTTAACAATCTTTCAAGGGCGGACCATGATGACGGGTATCCGTGGGGGTAATGAGAAAGAAAACAACATTTTTAAAAATGATTGAATTGTTGCTTGCTAATGGAATTGAGTTTTTAGCAGCAGACTGCACGCCACATGATAGTGCTGACTGATAAGACTAGAAGAGCTGTAATTTACGACTTGTTTTCTCCGAAAAACGTGAAAACTGACAGCTCATTATTTTGAAGGTGACTCGTCGAGTACAGCACCAGAAATTGGATTGTGATTCTGTTGTCATGAAAACCTATGGACGTATCAGGTTTCTGTTTTTGTGAGGGGAAACCAAGTCTATAATATTCTGTGAATAGCGACTAAGGAATAGTGTTGTCTAAATACAATGAATAAAAATAACAGCAAATTATTGGCGAATTAATGATTACGAAGGACAGCCTTGACATGACAGATTCCCAATGAATGCATGAAGATAGATAGAGAGAGAGAGAGAGAGAGAGAGAGAGATGGAGAAGGTTGACGAAGTCTGTCAGTGGTGTGACAACGCCACCGGGGGTATGGGATGGTCCCTGTATTTGTAGTTGTACATACGTCTCACGCTTTCTCTCATGTATGCTCTTTCTCTCGTGTATGATCTTTCTCTCGTGTATGTTTTCTCTCTCGTGTATGTTCTTTCTCTCATGCATGTTCTTTCTCTCATGCATGTTCTTTCTCTCATGTATGTTCTTTCTCTCATGTATGTTCTTTCTCCCATGTATGTTCTTTCTCTCGTTTCACGTTTGGTTTCACATTATTGTAAATTAGAGTTAGTAATAATAACATCAGTAACAACATCACACGGAAGATACATCACATAGAAGCAAGCAGAATATGAGAGGCGAAAGTAACATTTCATCAAATGGAAAGCATCTTGTGCAACAAGTCCATGCCATTAGAAGTGAGAAAGAGAGTCCATCGGTGCTGAATAGAGCAAATTCTGATCTATGAAATCTAATCATAGACAGTATACAAATGATAAGACGATTACAGGCCATAGAGATTGGATTTCGCAGAAGAATGTTGAGAGTTCCCCTGGACAGCTAAAATAAAAACCAACGAGGACATTCTCAAAGAGGCCATCACGAAAATGGAGCTCCTAAGAAACGTCAGAAAGAATACAATCGACATTTTTCGGTCACATCATTAGAACTGGAAAATTGGAATACTTGGTTACAACTGTCAAAATAGAGGGAAAGAGAAATTGCGGACGACAAGGAGAGAAAATACTAGATATCTTAGTGTTGTGGCACGATAAACAGTCAACAACAGAACTGATACGATGCACTGTGGATAGACAATTGTGGAAGGACATGATCGTCTACGCCAACCGGTGTAGCACATGATGATGATAAGAGCTACATATTCATTAATTCTAATGGCGGTCTCTAAATGAAAACAAGAACCCGCCACACCACCTGGTGTGTGTCCTATAGGGAAAAGAGTGGTAAAGCTTATAAGTTTACAACAGACCTTCCACACATTATTTTGTGTGCAGTGTGGTCGGTATTACACCAGTGCCGTCGTTCCTTCACATCAAAATCTCCTATTAAGGCTGCGCGAACCTAGAAGCTTTTGAGAAGGGTTGAACCCAAACTCTTACTCTTTGTAGTTGAGTTCTCTAACCAGCGAGATACCCGGTCTCGAAGAGCCGTGCGATTGAAGCGTCAAACATGTCTGCGCTGTCCATGTATAAGAGTCCACAGGTAGTAGATCTCAGACTTACAGAACTACTTGTCGTTGTAACCTTAGTCAGGTAAATAGATCACATATTAGATAGGAAGCGTGATGATTGTAGTCGGATCTTCATGTTATATAGTCCTAGCAAGCATAAACATAACATTAACTATAGGTTCACACATAACATTAATTATACGTTCACACATAACATTAACTATAGGATTCACACATAACATTAATTATACGTTCACACATAACATTAATTATACGTTCACACATAACATTAACTATAGGTTCACACATAACAGTAACTATAAGGTTCGCACATAACAGTAACTATAGGTTCACACATAACAGTAACTATAGATTCACACATAACATTAACTATAGGGCTCACAGAGAAGCGGGGCAAGAAAAGCGGGGCAAGAGAAGCGAGGCAAGAGAAGCGGGGCAAGAGAAGCGGGACAAGAGAAGCGGGGCAAGAGAAGCGGGACAAGAGAAGCGGGGCAAGAGAACCGGGGTAAGAGAAGCGGGGCTAGAGAACCGGGGTAAGAGAAGCGGGGCTAGAGAAGCGGGGTAAGAGAAGCGGGGCTAGAGAACCGGGGTAAGAGAAGCGGGGTAAGAGGATCGGGGCATGAGAAGCGAGGCAAGAGAAGCGGGGCAAGAGAAGCGGGGCTAGAGAAGCGGGGCAAGAGGATCGGGGCATGAGAAGCGGGGCAAGAGAAGCGAGGCAAGAGAACCGCGGCAAGAGAAGCGGGGCTAGAGAAGCGGGGCAAGAGGATCGGGACATGAGAAGCGCGGCAAGAGAAGCGCGGCAAGAGAAGCGGGGCAAGAGAACCGGGGTAAGAGAAGCGGGGCAAGAGGAGCGGGGCAACAGAAGCGGGGTAAGAGAAGCGGGGCAAGAGAAGCGGGGCAAGAGAAGCGGGGCAAGAGAAGCGGGGCAACAGAAGCGGGGCAACAGAAGCGGGGCAAGAGAAGCGTGGCAACAGAAGCGGGGCAACAGAAGCGGGGTAAGAGAAGCGGGGTAAGAGAAGCGGGGCAAGAGAAGTTATTTCTGTATGAAGAAGTTAATGGTAAAATCCAGAGGTAAACAAAGCATATTTATCGTATTTGGTAATATTACCTTTTCTTAACTTGATATCTCTATTATTTTTATCGCTTCATTCGAGAACCGGTAGATCTAGAGGTAACACTTCGACATCTCGATGGGAAGGTCCGGGAGTGGATTCCCATAACAGGTAGTAAACATGTGTACAACAATCGAAGTAAACATGTGTACAACAATCGAAGTAAACATGTGTACAACAATCGAAGTAAACATGTGTACAACAATCGAAGTAAACATGTGTACAACAATCGAAGTAAACATGTGTACAACAATCGAAGTAAACATGTGTACAACAATCGAAGTAAACATGTGTACAACAATCGAAGTAAACATGTGTACAACAATCGAAGTAAACATGTGTACAACAATCGAAGTAAACATGTGTACAACAATCGAAGTAAACATGTGTACAACAATCGAAGTAAACATGTGTACAACAATCGAAGTAAACATGTGTACAACAATCGAAGTAAACATGTGTACAACAATCGAAGTAAACATGTGTACAACACTCGAAGTAAACATGTGTACAACACTCGAAGTAAACATGTGTACAACAATCGAAGTAAACATGTGTACAACAATCGAAGTAAACATGTGTACAACACTCGAAGTAAACATGTGTACAACACTCGAAGTAAACATGTGTACAACAATCGAAGTAAACATGTGTACAACACTCGAAGTAAACATGTGTACAACACTCGAAGTAAACATGTGTACAACAATCGAAGTAAACATGTGTACAACACTCGAAGTAAACATGTGTACAACACTCGAAGTAAACATGTGTACAACACTCGAAGTAAACATGTGTACAACACTCGAACTCGAGGTATCTTCGTGGTATCTTCTCTGAGCAGTGAGATCTGATATCGATGTTAAGTTCCTCGCGAAAACGGCGAAAAACAGGAGACCCCGTGCACGCGGCGCGCACGTTAAAGAACCCTTGGCAGTTTAAAGTCGAAAAGTGTAGACCAAAAAATTGACCGCTGTCTGGGCAAACAATTGTTAAGGAAGTGGACCCATCCATGCTGAGGACGGATGCGTCGGGTCTAAAGACGCATATATCGCAGCTATGTCGTAAACTAGCTTCACAAGGAATCCACGCCCATTTAACGGGTGGACGCTAAGAAGAGCTATCGATTCTTTCTCATTTTCGATACATCCCTGTTTCTTGTTAATCTATTGTATTACTCCCTACTTCTTTACGCATCTGTTCTTTTTGCTCATTTGTTAACCATTACACGTAATCCCTTTACTTGACCGCAACTTCTGTCTCATCCAACAAATTCACACAAACTTTAGCTCATTAGAAATAAACATAACATGGTACGAAGCGCTAAATTAATAGAAATACAAGGCAAAATACAACGTTTCGGCAAAAGTCTTCATCAGGAATAACAAACAAGCTATTACAACGTTCCGGCAAAAGTCCTCATCACGAATAACAAACAAGCTATTCCAATGTTCCGGCAAAAGCCCTCATCAGGTACAACAAACAAGCTATTACAATGTTCCGGCAAAAGCCCTCATCAGGTACAACAAACAAGCTATTACAACGTTCCGGCAAAAGTCCTCATCAGGTACAACAAACAAGCTATTACAATGTTCCGGCAAAAGTCCCCATCAGGTACAACAAACAAGCTATTACAATGTTCCGGCAAAAGTCCTCATCAGGTACAACAAACAAGCTATTACAATGTTCCGGCAAAAGTCCTCATCAGGTACAACAAACAAGCTATTACAATGTTCCGGCAAAAGTCCTCATCAGGTACAACAAACAAGCTATTACAATGTTCCGGCAAAAGTCCTCATCAGGTACAACAAACAAGCTATTACAACGTTCCGGCACAAGTCCTCATCAGGAATAACAAATAGGCTATTACAATGTTCCGGCAAAAACAAAAAAAAAACAACGTTTCTCTCTAACAAGCACATGGACGAATAGACGAACTGTCAAACGTTGATAATAGCTCAGATAAATTCAATATAAGAGTTGGTCTAAAGACCAGACATGGGAAGCCATTGGGAATCAATACAGCACTCCCTGGGTGTAAACTGACCTCACAAATCGTATGCGGGTCCCTTTTTCAAAATACGGGTTATGTTTGTCTACAAATGAGATGAGCCAAATCAAATACTTTGAGCCCGTTCATAATGTTTGCGCTCTAGCACGAGCGGAAATGGTCAGATTGTGAACAAAGTAGCGCCAGGAGTCATTAGACAGGCAAAACATATGCAGATTAGTGGGCGTGTCTTAAGAATCGCTAAACCGATTCAGCTATTAGATTAGGGATTCTAAATAATATTCGACAAACAGTGGAGCGGACAGGAGAAAACCAATTACGTGCCTGAATCTATTTATAGAACTAATTATTAATCGGTAAGATCACATCCTCACCATCGTCATCAAGTGCCATGCCGGTTGGTGTAGGCGATTACTCCTCTCCACATTACTCGGTCCTTTATGCCCGTAATAATTTTCAGTGGTGATCTTTACTTATGCTTTTTCGATAAGCTTTTCAATATTTTTTCTTGTGGTTTTCCTCTGCTCTTCTTTCCATTCATTCTGTCAATTGTCAGGATATTATCAATGCCTTCTTTTCCCGACACATGTCGAATAAAAGTAGATTGTCTTTTCTTGATAACTCTACGATATTTCTGGCTCCTGCAGCTCTTTTTAAACATCACAGCCCCCCCCCCACCCCCTTCCAACCACACCCATTCTATTATCTTCCTTGTCTAGCCTCCATTCGTTAAGCGTATGTAAGTGCGTTGTGTCGCTGCAAAGCCGCGATATGTACGCCTTTCTGCCAGACACATTCGTGCTCAGCGTTGATAGATTTACTCAACAACTTTGGGCAGTGGCCATTTTGCTCTAATCTTGCCGACCTTTAGCGGACAGAGGGTTCTTAACGTGTGCAAGTGCACACCGGACCTCCTGGTTTTTATTATGGGTTACTGTTAGTCGCTCCACGTTGAGAAATTTGCTTAGAGATCTGAGCATTTATGTACGATGTTAATGAGAACTGACCTGTCAACTAAAGCAAACAAAACTACACTGAACTGATTATTAGACACACATCTACAGATATGAAGATACACACCAAGTTAGATAACACGCACGAGCACACACACACACACACAAGCTCATCATCATCGAGTGCCTTCTCCGCAACGAAGGTTGGCTACCATGGATAGTCATTCTACTCTGTTTCTTGCTTTGATGGTGCAGGCTGTCATAGATTGACTTGACCATCTTTTGATGTTACTCGTCCATGTTAGTCTTGGTTTGCCTCTGCCTCTTTTACCTTGTATTTTTCCTTCCAATATTACTTTTTGTAGGCTGTTGTGTCTTTTAACATGCCCCAAAAATTGCATTTATCTTGTCCTAATTGTATTTAGTAGTTCTCTTTTTATTTTCAGTTGTTTTAAAACTTTATCGTTTGTTATCTTTTGTTTCCATCCAATTCTACCTATTCTTCTATAAATACACATTTCAAAGGCTTCAATTTTCTGTTCTGTTTTCTTGCCTAATGTCCATGTTTCTGCACCATACAGGAATATTGAGAAGATGTAACATTTTGTCATTCTTAGTTTCAGCCCTGCTGATATATGTTTTGTTGTTAGTATATTTTTCATAGCATTAAAATTACTTTTTGCCACACACAAGCTATGTAGTAAATATTTGGTTTCCAGTTACCTATCCTGGCTAAGGTTAATGTTTACTTCATAGTTAAAGTTATGGCCAGGTTTACCACTCAATTTAATGTCAAGGTTAAACTTGACCTGTACTTTCTGTTCACTTGAAGTTTTACGGGTTTGAAAAGAAATATTTTGTGAGCAAAACTCTGGTTCAGTAAAAAGACTGTACTTATGTTGCGATTATGCTCGCCTCCTGTTTGCCTAGAGTGCAGCACTTAAATGATCAGTTAACCGTAGTTAAAAAACTATTAAAGCAATACCGTGAACAGACCATGCTGTCGTCGCGCAGTGGGTATGTTTGCCTAAAATAATAATCATTTAACTCTCATCGTCATCATATCATTTTTTTTCTGGCTGTGGTGCAGGTCCGGGTATAGGCCTAAGTTATGTAGGTGCTCATGTCTCTCCACAACTCTCTGTCTCTTCTCTATTCTCTTCTATATTCTCTATTCTCTTCTCTATTCTCTTCTCTATTCTCTTCTCTTCTATATTATCTATTCTCTTCTATATTATCTTCTATATTCTCTATTTTCATCTCTATTCTCTTCTATATTCTCTTCTATATTCTCTTCTCTATTCACTTCTATATTCACTATTCTCTTATATATTTTCTTCTCTATTCTCTTCTATATATTCTCTTCTCTATTCTCTTCTCTATTCTATATTCTCTTCTCTATTCTCTTCTCTTCTCTCTTCTCTTCTGTATTCTCTATTTTCATCTATATTCTCTTCTCTATTCTCTTCTCTATTCTCTTCTATATTCTCTTCTATATTCTCTTCTCTATTCACTTCTATATTTTATATTCTCTTCTCTTCTCTATTCTCTTCTCTATTCTCTTCTCTATTCTCTTCTATATTCTATTCTCTTCTCTATTCTCTTCTATATTCTCTTCTATATTCTCTTCTCTATTCTCTTCTCTATTCTCTTCTATATTCTCTTCTCTTCTCTATTCTCTTCTCTATTCTCTTCTCTATTCTCTTCTCTATTCTCTTCTCTATTCTCTTCTCTATTCTCTTCTCTATTCTCTATTCTCAATAAAGCCATAGAAACCCCATCTCCCTCCCCACTGTCTCCAGGGATGGAATCAACGCTATTGCGATGATATGTTTTTTTTTCCCTTTACAGTTCATTATTAACTCTTACCGTTCTTGATTATTTTGCTGGTTTGAACTGAATTATCGGGCTTAGATTTGTAAAAACCCGATATCACAAAAGCCGGAGAGAGCGTTGTTGGGAAGTAAAAGGCAAAAGAAATGTGACGGTGTGAGCGTTACAGGGAGGGCAGAGAATTAACTCAGTCGTTGATTTCCAATCAAGCTATTATACTAACATTCTACTATAAGGGAGCCTCGGTGGCTCAATGGTTAATGTGCTCGCTTCCTGATCAGATTGGTCCGGGCTCGATCCCCAGAAGTAGCGGATTGTTTTTCTGACCGACAAGCTCCGGATTCACCCAGCCTCTAAAAATGGGTACCAGCAATTATTGTGGGAAGTAATGGTGGTCCAGAGCTACGACAGCTCAGTGGTAAGTGAACTAGACTAAAAGGGATAAGTTTTTGGGTTCAAACTTGATGGACGGCTTCTTGGTTCACCCAGCCTTAAATGGGTACCGGATTTTCTTTTTAGGAAAGTAAATCGGCACGGGCATAATACCGACCACATTACGCCACAAATAATGAACCGAAGGTCTATACAAATAGTGGTCACTAACACCACATATCTTATATGCCACTTGGCATGAAGGGGAACTTTATTTTTTTTACAGAAAGGCGACCTAATGTGATACCGACCACATTACCCAAAATGTGGCAAGGTAATAGACAAATATGGCCACCAACACCATATTCACTATATGCCTAGCAAGGCAGGGAACCTCCACTTTTTCATTTCATTTTACTAACCTGCCTGGTATCCTTAAATCCGTACCTTTTACTGTAGCATGTTCTTCCCTTGGTTTGTTCTGTTGTTACAAGAAGTTCTACATGTTGTACATATTTTGTTGTTACAAAAAGTTCTACATGTTCTGTTGTTTTAAGAAGTTCTACATGTTCTATATGTTCTGTTGTTACAAAAAATTCTACATGTTCTGTTGTTACAAGAAGTTCTACATGTTCTGTTGTTACAAGAAGTTCCAGAAGTTCCACATGTTCTGTTGTTACAAGATGTTCTACATGTTCTGTTGTTACAAGAAGTTCCAGAAGTTCTACATGTTCTGTTGTTACAAAAAGGTTCTGCTTGTTCTGTTGTTATAAGAAGTTACAGAAGTTCTACAAGTTCTGTTGTTACAAAAAGTTCTACGTGTTTTGTTGTTACAAGAAGTTCCAGAAGTTCCACAAGTTCTGTTGTTACAAAAAGTTCTACATGTTCTGTTGTTACAAAAAGTTCTACATGTTCTGTTGTTACAAGAAGTTCCAGACGTTCTACAAGTTCTGTTGTTACAAAAAGTTCTACATGTTCTGTTGTTACAAAAAGTTCTACATGTTCTGTTGTTACAAGAAGTTCCAGAAGTTCTACAAGTTCTGTTGTTACAAAAAGTTCTGCTTGTTCTGTTGTTACAAGAAGTTCTACATGTTCTGTTGTTACAAGAAGTTCTGCGTGTTCTGTTGTCACAAGAAGTTCTACATATTCTGTTGTCACAAGAAGTTCTACATGTTCTGTTGTCACAAGAAGTTCTGCGTGTTCTGTTGTTACAAGAAGTTCTACATGTTCTGTTGTCACAAGAAGTTCTGCATGTTCTGTTGTTACAAGAAGTTCTACATGTTCTGTTGTCACAAGAAGCTCTGCATGTTCTGTTGTCACAAGAAGTTCTACATGTTCTGTTGCCACAAGAAGTTCTGCATGTTCTGTTGTCACAAGAAGTTCTACATGTTCTGTTGTCACAAGAAGTTCTACATGTTCTGTTGTCACAAGAAGTTCTACATGTTCTGTTGTCACAAGAAGTTCTACATGTTCTGTTGTCACAAGAAGTTATGCATGTTCTGTTGCCACAAGAAGTTCTGCATGTTCTATTCTTGTTCACCATAATCCAGCTGCATGGGAGTTCACGTCCTCCCGAAAATGATGATCGTCATGGCACTTGATGATGTTAGACCATCATTGATGACTCCAATTCCAAACATATAGACACACAGTGGTGGTAAGTTATCATTTCCAATCCAACAGAAGCCACATGACCTGTAGTTAGTAAAACCACAGAGAGAATATGATTTTGTGACCTTCACTGATTCACTCTTAGATGTGAATGTGTAGTTTACACAAGAGGAGAAGTTTTCAACTACAGTGATCCCATTTAAGACAATTCTGGGATAGCAAGGCAAGTCTCCTTTATAGCAGCAGAAATTGATGTTCTTCGCTCCCTTCTAGTAGCTGCCGCCACACGATTCTGATGTCTCATTAACTTGGACATCATTCAAGAACAATGTCAGATTAACATTCCATAGATCTGGCTCTGCTGATGAAATGCTTGGTGCAACAGTTGTATCAATCATACTGGAGGCTCTTGGTCTCTGGTCATTAATATCACAGACGGCACATGCTGTTGTTATATTCAATATTTCTTTCTGTGGTGTAAATATGTGGCACACACATGGAGAGTGGTTTGTGGTCACAGTAATCCCATTAAAGGCAATTCTAGGGTAGCATGGCATAGCTGTTTCAGAACATCACAATCCTGTGATGTTTTCTGTGATCGCTATAAAGCTGCTGCTGCTACACAATCCTGACCAATTATAGGTGTGGACATTATTTACTTGCAATGACAAAACTGCTTTGTTTACATCATAAACCTCTGGAAGCGAATCATTAATGGGACTAATAGTACAATTTATTCTTCCTCCCATGGTATATGGTGGATAGGAGCAGGAACCATTGAAGGCTATGTCTGAAAAGTGTTCCTTCTTGCAGTTTCCTCATATTCCAAGTCCGGCTTGTTGCAGGAGCTACTGAGTTAAGTGCTCTGTGTACACCGTTAGTTGTGTGTCTCATCCGTTTTGATCCTGCTTCGATATCCCGCTTGTTTACGATGAATGATGATATCGTATGACAGGGAACAGTTGGCTGTGTTCACTTTTTGCGCGGTTTCGCCTTATGTCTTTTGGCGTGTGCTGAGACTGCTACGATGGGGACTACAGTTACCTTTCTTTGTTTGGGAGATGAGTTAATAATTCGGATGATTCCACTGGCACGGGCGGTTGAGCAATTATGGATTTTAATTCGTTTGCTGTGATACCGAGGCCTTCCATAACCAATAACCAATAACCAATAACCAATCCAGCTGCACGTCCATGTTGGTTGTCATAGCTGCTACTCTAACATTATCTATCTGCGTGAGATACCCAGTGTCAGCAGCAGTCAATCCCAGCTCCTCCTATGATGTCTTGCGCCCATCATGTTTAGGGCCTTTCTCTCCCTCGTTTGCCTGGAACTATGCCCTCGATAATTATCTTCCCCAGACCATTGTGTCATTTTACTGAACCAAACTATTAATTTTCTTGTTTTAATGTTCTTTATCAAACAAATATTCTGTAAGTTCTTGAAAACACTGACATGTTTATTCTATACCCACTCATGATATTCTGAGTGTTCTTCTGCAAAATTTCCATTTAATAAACATTGTGATATTTTTAGATTGTTGATAGTCCATGTTTCACAGCCATATGATGCTATGGGAAAAAATATAGGCTCTTAAAAATCTAAGTGATGTTGCTTTATCAGTTCCTTGCCATCACAGCTGTTTGGTTTCTACAAAAGTGGTATTTTAGTTTCAATCATTAAAACGTTGTTGTACGAACGATATTATACCCGAGTAGACCACTTTCCTCTCATTCTTGAGATTGATGTTTTAACTGGAGTGGTTCGACACTGGACACAAATGTGAACATTCTAGGACAGTTCATTTTTATGCTCTTGATATTTGAGTCCAAAAAACGGTAAAAAATATATATTTCAAAATGTGACCAATTTAACCTCTTATGGTGTAAAATAACAATAATTTAACCACAATAATTTAACCACAATAATTTAACCACACCAATTTAACTCAGCGTCTGTTATGATTATTGTTAAAGTACTGTGGCAGAATTATACTGAAGTCATTTATACAGTTGAGATGTCGTCTACAAATTCAATAAACAGTTGTGCAGCTGTTTTCATTTTGTTCATTGTCGTCCCTAGCCTTCTTTTGACCTCTCTGTTATTCTTCCCATCGTTTGTTATCGATGGTTCACATATTAAACACCGTATTTCTTTCTAATATTTATCGATTAATAGTCCCAGGTTCGAAATACTTTCCCATTAAAAGACAAGCTACTCCCTTCACATGTGTGTAATAATCTTCCTGTTTGCTATTACCTCGCTACTGTTGTCTGTTACTAACTGTATTCTCAGCATTCTTCTGTAAATTCACATCGCTGTGGCCTCCCAAGATTTCTTGACAGTTTCTCTAATGTCCAGGATTTCATATGCCAGACTGGCTCGACACAGAAAACATGGAGACGAATATTACCGTACTTTCGGTTTCAGAGATTGATTGCGCAATAATTGTTGATTTATTCCTCATCTTGTGCGATCCCCAGATAACTGTGGGAATAGTCTCACCTCTTCATCCTCAAACCTGAAAAGGACGTTAATTGGGCGAGTTATATTATGGTTTGCAGTAGAACTGTGATTTTTGCGCCTTTTTGGGCCAACACATCCGACTTCAGCATGACATTTATGAGCACCGCATTGCCTTCCCTCTGGATTCCTGCTCACTGGGCCAGACTGAACTGCTTAGTTTGTTTCCAGGGTCAATGCGAAGACGTGGATTATGGTCTACAAGTGATCTATACATATGTCTGTAACTATACTGAGGTTCATAGCAAAATGTTATGTCTTTTCAACATTCCTATATGGTGCAGAAACATGGACATTAGACAAGAAAACAGAACAGAGTTGAAGCCTTTAAAATGTGGATATATAGAAGAATAGGTAGAATTGGATGGCAAGAAAAGAAAACAAACAATGAAGTCTTAAAACAACTAAAAATGAAAAGAGAACTACTAAACACAATTCAAACAAGACAAATGCGATTTTTGGGCCATGTAAAAAGACACAACAGCCTACTAAAAGTAACTCTGGAGGGGAAAATACAAGGCAAAAGAGGCAGAAGTAGACCAAGACTAACATGGACGAGTAACATCAAAAGATGGACAAACCAGCCTATAACAACTTGCACCATCAAAGCAAGAGACTGAGCAGAATGGCGCTCCATGGCAGCCAATCTTCGTTGCGGAGACGGCACACGACGATGATGATACTATGCATGGCAGCAGTTTGCAATCTGATCATCAGAAATATGCCTTGTTGAGCCAGTGTTTCCGGTCCTCTAGCTTCTTGACACTCCAGGAGGGGTGGGCCCGCCTGGGTCATGACTCCCAAGCGTCGACTTTTTGCTGCATTGAACTCTGAGGCTTACAACACACGCACACACACACACACGCGCACGCACACACACACACACACTTATCCGCTTGAATAATTGCCTTTACCGTAGCTGTTGTTATCATGCACCTCACCTTAACTACCATATGTTATCTCATGTTGTTGTCATGCACCTCACCTTAACTACCATATGTTATCTCATGTTGTTATCATGCACCTCACCTTAACTACCATATGTTATCTCATGTTGTTATCATGCACCTCACCTTAACTACCATATGTTATCTCATGTTGTTATCATGCACCTCACCTTAACTACCATATGTTATCTCATGTTGTTATCATGCACCTCACCTTAACTACCATATGTTATCTCATGTTGTTATCATGCACCTCACCTTAACTACCATATGTTATCTCATGTTGTTGTCATGCACCTCACCTTAACTACCATATGTTATCTCATGTTGTTATCGTTTCTATGTTCCTGAATCCCTTGATCTGTTTTAACCTTAACAGCGCGGTTCAGGAAAAAAAAGAAGAAAAGATCATTTTCTGAATGACAACCATTACTTCTTGTCTTTTTGATGTTCAGATTGTAAAGCCGTTGTTTCTATTTAACCCTTAGGATAATTGTTTTTTTCTTTTATATCAACGTCAAAATGTACAAGATTCAACCCGAGTTACTTACATTAAAGAAAAAAAAGAACGCCCGGTGTCATTATCGCTTCGCCAACTTCTCATTTCAAAATATCTAAAAATAGTGCCCCCACGAGCAAAGAAATAGTTCTAAACCCATTAGCGGAGTAATTTTTGTGCGTCCAAAACGAGACTGCTCACTTAAGAGGAACAGAAGCAGCGACACGTTTGTACGTCACGGTGGTTCCCCTTCGTGTTCTGGTCCTGATAAAACTCTTTCTAATTGTCAAGGTAGAAAGGCATGTTCTGCTGCACTTTGTTAGCAAATGGTATAGCCATTTATATGCAGTTTTCTTGTGTGTGTGATTGTTTTGTGTGTGCGCGCGACTGCCCGTGGTTGCGTGTGTACGTTTTGTAATTTGTTGTGGTGGATTTAAAAAAAAACAACTAACTGTAATTTTAGTAGTCCATATTTGTAAAGGTTTGACTTCATGTTTGGCTGTTTTCGCTGCTTAGAGATGAGAACAAACAACCGTGCACTGTCTGATGTTTGGGATTGAAACAAAAGTCGACACATCCAGAGTTTTGTTATTTCTAAATAAAATTTTATCTAAACTCTTCATGATCTAAACCAATATAGCGAGAGAATCGTGTTATATCCGACCTGTAAAGATGTTGTGTACTTTACCTCGCCCTCGACACATATGAAGGTATAATAAAGATGCTTATTGTGTACTTTACCTCGCCCTAGACACATATGAAGGTATAACAAAGCTGCTTATTCTCATCTAATAGTGGCATTTTAGTTCTAATCTTGCAAATTGAACATCGTTGACGGATGAAGATGTCCAGGATCTCCAAGTACATCCCACTCATTCTTAACAATAGTAATTTATGGCAGTGGTTTCAATTTGAGACCCCACACACAAAACGTCAAATTGTTTAGCTCAAGTCAATATTTATGTAGGAACGATATTTTACTGGTTCATTCTCGTTAGACAAACATCAATGACCGGTAACCCTGATCGTTTCCGGGGTGCAATATTCAAGTTTTAGCCACACAAGTTGCTAAATCACTGCTTCCTCTAATCACTTTGAATGTCTCATAGAAGGAGCACGTTTTTTATCTTTACGGAAAAACACAAATGAGCAACTCAACTAAAGTATCCAGGAGGGGTGGCCGTGCGGTGAAATCCGCTGTTTCGCTGGCTAAAAAGCCGACGTCCGGTGTTCAAAACCCGCGGAAGAGAGAACGGATTTTTTCTATCGGGGGTGAAATAAAAATCCTGAGTCTCACACGTCGTGGCGACTACTTTGACCAAGCGGCCTTTATCCCTCAGCTTCTATCGTGTGCACCCCGACATACACCATCAATGGTACTATATGTCATCAAGAGAGTTTTCTTTTATTTTTAAACTGAAGTATGAATGACAACTGTGATAACAGTAAATGATTAAGAATAGTAAATTATAAATCAATAGATTCCTCAGTTGTACTAGATATTGCATATTATATAAAAGCAAACAGGCCGATGAATCGAACAAAATAATAAAAAGTGCTTCTTCTATTTTTTCTTCAACATCTTTCTCTCCCTGGTGGACAACACGGCGATAACATTAACATCACATCCGGTCTTCTTGATAACACCGGAAATAATAATAATCCCCACAGAGAAGGTGCTCTCGTTCGAGAAATGTCTCCTCGTGATGGCCTCGGTTGTCGGAGTTGATTGTTGACAGGTTGCTTCCCTTAGATCTGGCATTCCCTACACGATCTCTAAATTTCTTTCTTTCTTTCTTTTTCTTTCTTTCTTTCTTTCTTTCTTTCTTTCTTTCTTTCTTTCTTTCTTTCTTTCTTTCTTCTTCTTTCTGTTTGGTAAATGGATAGAAGGACATATACAGACAGACTGACATGCAGACAGGAAGAAAAACAGTCAGGGAGACAAAAAGAGAGACAGGCAGGCAGGTGGACGGACGGACGGACGGACGGACGGACGGACAGACAGACAGGCAGACAGACTGACATGCAGACAGGAAGAAAAACAGTCAGGGAGACACAAAGAGAGACAGGCAGGCAGGTGGACGGACGGACGGACGGACAGACAGACAGACAGACAGACAGGGATAGATAGATAGATAGATAGATAGATAGATAGATAGATAGATAGATAGATAGATAGATAGATAGATAGATAGATAGATAGATAGATAGATAGATAGATAGATAGATAGATAGATAGATAGATAGATAGATAGATAGATAGATAGATAGATAGATAGATAGATAGATAGATAGATAGATAGATAGATAGATAGATAGATAGATAGATAGATAGATAGATAGATAGATAGATAGATAGATAGATAGATAGATAGATAGATAGATAGATAGATAGATAGGTAGGTAGGTAGGTAGGTAGGTAGGTAGGTAGGTAGGTAGGTAGGTAGGTAGGTAGGTAGGTAGGTAGGTAGGTAGGTAGGTAGGTAGGTAGGTAGGTAGGTAGGTAGGTAGGTAGGTAGGTATAGATAGATAGATAGATAGATAGATAGATAGATAGATAGATAGATAGATAGATAGATAGATAGATAGATAGATAGAGGAAACTTGAGCAAAAACTCAAATTCTAGCAGTGTCTTCCTTTAGCTCAAGTTGCTAGACATCAATCTTGAAGACAATCAAGTTCCTGGTAGCTCCAGATGAACAACAATCGATAGAACATCAACCATTATGGAAATGTATTCACATCTATGTGTTTTATACCTGAATGTTGTGATTCAGGTAGTTATCGTAAATAATCACAATTTACACCACGCATATTTTCATATTTGCTGAACTAAAACAGTGAATCTGGAGATGTTGAGTGTGGTTTTGTCACGGTGGCAAACTGGACAAGAAAAAACCTGAAGCGAAGAACTAGGGGTTGACAAGAAATAAAGTAAAGTGAAGAATTAGGGTTTGACAATAAATAAAGTAAAGTGAAGAATTAGGGTTTGACAATAAATAAAGTAAAGTGAAGAATTAGGGTTTGACAATAAATAAAGTAAAGTGAAGAACTAGAGTTTGACAAGAAATAAAGTAAAGTGAAGAATTAGGGGTTGACAATAAATAAAGTAAAGTGAAGAATTAGGGGTTGACAATAAATAAAGTAAGGTAAAGAATTAGGGTTTGACAATAAATAAAGTAAAGTGAAGAATTAGGGGTTGACAATAAATAAAGTAAAGTGAAGAATTAGGGGTTGGCAATAAATAAAGTAAAGTGAAGAATTAGGGGTTGACAATAAATAAAGTAAAGCGAAGAACTAGGGTTTGACAATAAATAAAGTAAAGTGAAGAATTAGGGTTTGACAATAAATAAAGTAAAGTGAAGAACTAGGGTTTGACAATAAATAAAGTAAAGTGAAGAACTAGAGTTTGACAATAAATAAAGTAAAGTGAAGAACTAGAGTTTGACAATAAATAAAGTAAAGTGAAGAATTAGGGTTTGACAATAAATAAAGTAAAGTGAAGAATTAGGGTTTGACAATAAATAAAGTAAAGTGAAGAATTAGGGGTTGACAATAAATAAAGTAAAGTGAAGAATTAGGGTTTGACAATAAATAAAGTAAAGTGAATAACTAGGGTTTGACAAGAAATAAAGTAAAGTGAAGAACTAGGGTTTGACAAGAAATCAAATAAAGTAACGAACTGGCGTTTGACAAGAAATACAATAAAATGAAAAAACTAGGGTTTGACAAGAAATAAAGTAAAGTGAAGAACTAGGGTTTGACAAGAAATAAAGTAAAGTGAAGAACTAGGGTTTGACAAGAAATCAATTAAAGTAAGGAACTGGGGTTTGACAAGAAATAAGTAAAGTGAAAAACTAGGGTTTGATCAGAAATAATGTAAAGTGAAGAAATAAGGTATGACAAGAAATAAGTAAAGTGAAGAACTAAGGTTACACAAGAAATAAGTAAAGTGAAGAACTAAGGTTTGACAAGAAATAAGTAAAGTGAAGAACTAGGGTTTGACAAGAAATAATGTAAAGTAACGAACTAAGGTTTGACAAGAAATAAAGTAAAGCGAAGAACTAGACTTTGACAATAAATCAAATAAAGTAACGAAATGGGGTTTGAGAAGAAATAAGTAAAGTGAAGAACTAAGGTTCATAAGCCAATCATTGTGGGTGTAGCTTGAATCATTGTGGGTTGACACTGAGTACTCAAAAGTAAGAATCACCGAGGGCTGACCACACTGAGTACTCAAAAGTATGAATCACCGAGGGCTGACCTCACTGAGTACTCAAAAGTAAGAATCACCGAGGGCTGACCACACTGAGTACTCAAAAGTATGGATCAATAAAAGTAAGCAACAGAAAGTACTCAGAAAGATGTACTGAATTTGTGTTGAGAATGTGGTTGGTTTGAAAGGTGCAATTATCACATGTCGCTGTGAACTAGGACACGACGCAACGTACGCTCATTTCGCTTTCTTTGCAGTATGGAGGAAACAGTAAAATGCCACAAGTGGCTCGGTGGAGGATGAATGGAGTGCGACCCGGCGTCGATGGTTTGTGAAGCGACACGGTGCAAACGATTAGTGAAATGGTGGAGCCGAGACTGCATTGACACGAGTGGGACGAAGTAAATCTAAATCCGATGACGAATAGAGTGCTACTGAGAATATGATTCGAGTGTCAGTGAGGAGATGGATGTATTTGGTTTGAGAAGATTATTTCAGTGGTAGGAGAAGAGATAACTAGGGTTGAAAAGTAGTGATGGGCGTGGTGGTAAACATACGAGGAAGTGCCTCGTTCAAACAGAAAGTACATCTTTTCATAGCTGAAATTGAAAGTAAACCGCCTTCAATCAAAGAGAAAGCACGAAGTATCGTGAATAAAAATGAAATTACATAACTTCACTTATCAAAGATACTTATTATCGTGAATAAAAATGAAATTACATAACTTCACTTATCAAAGATACTTAGTATCGTGAATAAAAATGAAATTACATAACTTCACTTATCAAAGATACTTAGTATCGTGAATAAAAATGAAATTACATAACTTCACTTATCAAAGATACTTATTGTCGTGAATAAAAATGAAATTACATAACTTCACTTATCAAAGATACTTAGTATCGTGAATAAAAATGAAATTACATAACTTCACTTATCAAAGATACTTAGTATCGTGAATAAAAATGAAATTACATAACTTCACTTAGCAAAGATACTTAGTATCGTGAATAAAAATGAAATTACATAACTTCACTTAGCAAAGATACTTATTATCGTGAATAAAAATGAAATTACATAACTTCACTTAGCAAAGATACTTAGTATCGTGAATAAAAATGAAATTACATAACTTCACTTATCAAAGATACTTATTATCGTGAATAAAAATGAAATTAAATAACTTCACTTAGCAAATATACTTATTATCGTGAATAAAAATGAAATTACATAACTTCACTTAGCAAAGAGAAAGCCCCACATTCTATAAAACAAACAGAAAACACATAATTCAATTCAACAGAAAACACCTTATTTCATAAATCAAGGAAACAATATACATCATTGCATCAAACATAAAGTACGCTACTTCGTGAATCAAACAGAAAATACATAACATGTCAATCCATATAGTAAATTGAAAGGTCGCGTCTTCATCAAACAAAAACGAAAGTGCCACATTACATCATTCAAACAGAAAGTGCCACATTACATCATTCAAACAGAAAGTGCCACATTACATCATTCAAACAGAAAGTGCCACATTACATCATTCAAACAGAAAGTGCCTTATCCCAAAAATAAATCAGAAAGTACACTTTCCATCAAACAAAAAGTACATAATTCCATTAATCAAGTATAAACACCCAGGTTACAACAGGTGTAAGACAAGGACGTGTCCTCTCACCACTCCTCTTTATCATATATATTGACAAAATAAATCTGGAAACAACCAACAATAAGGAAAAATCAAATAATAACATAGAGGTAGAAAACTCCAACATCAACGAGCTACTCTTCGCAGATGACCAATGCCTAATATATGAGGATGAAAACCTGCTACAACAGTATTTAACATCTCCAGATAAAAGCTGCACAAACTACCATATGAAAATTAACACAGCAAAAACAGAGGCTATAAGAATAAGCAAATTAAGACACCCATTAAACATTAAGATCAAAGATAAAGAAATAAAACAAGTAGAAGAATTTAAGTATTTGGGCACAATGTTCACAGAAGATGGAAAGCTATACAGAGAAATTGACATGAGAATACAAAAAGCAAATGCTGTCACATACCAGCGTTCACCATTGCTAAGACATCCAAACATTTCTATGCCATCTAAACAACAATTGATAAATAGCATTTTCATACCAACTTTGTGCTATGAAAGTCAAACATGGACCCTTTCTAAATCACAATTAAGAAAAATCAATACATGTGAGATGTGATGTTTGAGAAAAGTAACAAACAACACAAGAAGAGATAGAATACCAAATGAAACAATACGAAAAATGGTAGGAACAAAACCCTGCCAAGAATATATAGAACAACAACAATTTAAATGGTTTGGCCACCTGGTCTGAATGGATCCTTACCAATCACCATCAAGGGCGTTCTTCTCGAGAATGGTTGGAAAAAGACCAAGAGGAAGACCTAGAAGAAGATGGATAGATGCAGTGACAGAGACATGTAACAACAAAGGAAAATCACTAATTCAGACAGTTCGAGCAGCTCAAGAACGACAAATGATATAACCACGATACCTTTTAGGTATCAGTGAGAAGAGAAAAGAAGAAAGAAGAAGTATAAAGTACATGGTATCATTTACCAACTAGAAAGTACACAGCTCCATCTATCCACCATTACTGGAACTGTTACAGCAACACATCAACATGTAACACCTTTGACTTATCCCATCATTCCATTCTCCTCTGATATCAAAGAAAGCTGTCAAGGCTAGTATGAGCGGCTCTACTGGGCCCTTAAAACCAGCATAACCGCAGAGACCGGTATTATCAGCCTTCATCAGCGTCGGTGTTGCGATCAGAATTTCATCACTTCTCCGAGACAACCCAGATAATTCACTTGACCCTCACCTCCGGCTCGTTACAAAGTTCAATCTATGCAAACGGATCCTAAACTCTCGCCACAACTACATCGCGGGAATTCAATTTTGTGCCAAATATGTAGTTTAGGAGATAGACATGTTTTAAGACTGGTCCAGGGAGCAGGGTGGTGAAGACAAAAGATGTCAGTTTCTCGACCAGAAGGTCTCAAGTTCGAATTCAACCACTGGGATTTTTCCACTTTGAATGTGTGGTTCCATCGAGGCATTGTCCAATATTACCTGTAAAAGGTAATGAACGTGCTGCCAGACTTGCTAGTTTGTCTGATGTTGAGTGCAGAAGGGCAATGGGCCGCTCAGACATTCTGAATGCCCTAAGGGACTCTCAATGAAGAAAACGCCTCAAAAAATGACTGAATCCGCAGCCATGAACAGACTTCACGATTATCATGCCAAGGTGGGAGATGCCAGACGAGAGCGTCACGCAGGAATCCAAAGAAGACTTGTCAACCAACACAACACTTGTGACGTTAGTCGCTACACGTTGAGGGCTATTTCTCGGAAGAGATCTCAACACTTGTGACGTTAGTCGCTACACGTTGAGGGCGTTGAGGGCTATTTCTCGGAAGAGATCTCAACACTTGTGACGTTAGTCGCTACACGTTGAGGGCTATTTCTCGGAAGAGATCTCAACACTTGTGACGTTAGTCGCTACACGTTGAGGGCTATTTCTCGGAAGAGATCTCAACACTTGTGACGTTAGTCGCTACACGTTGAGGGCTATTTCTCGGAAGAGATCTCAACACTTATTAGGGCTTGCCCAATGTGAAGTGAGGATGAGCTGTCGACTAAACTAAATGTTACCGTCTCCTAATATCTAGGTAGTGAGATTCTATGTCTGAGATAACGACAGAAAACAGAAGGCCCCCACGTACATTCTGCGCACGTTAAAGAACCCATGGCACTTAGAAATAAAAATAGAGTAAGATAACAAATAGTCGCTGCCTGTGATAAATTGGCAGGAAAACTACATTGAAAAATGTCGAAACCTATCGATAAAAAAAATAATAATACTTAGTTAGATACGTCTGAAGTCGGAGAATATCTGCATGTATGGCGAGGGACACCTGAGCACATGGATGTCGGTGTGACAAATAGGGGAAAAGTGATATCCTCTCACAATGCAGCCCCCCGGGGACCTCGTTAGAGATATAAACGTGTAGAGGTGGGGAGGGTCTGGCAAGTTCTGGTGCGCCGATCCTGACGAAAGCCATCAGCTATGTGTCAATGACAGCTTTCAGCTATGTGTCACTGACAGCTCTCAGTTATGTGTCACTGACAGCTCTCAGCTAAGTGTCACTGACAGCTCTCAGCTATGTGTCACTGACAGCTCTCAGTTATATGTCACTGACAGCTCTCAGCTATATGTCACTGACAGCTCTCAGCTATATGTCACTGACAGCTCTCAGCTATATGTCACTGACAGCTCTCAGCTATATGTCACTGACAGCTCTCAGCTATAAGTCACTGACAGCTCTCAGCTATGAGTCACTGACAGCTCTCAGCTATATAAAAGAGAAAGGATAGAAAGACATGCAGTGAGACAGAAGTGGTTGAAAATAAGAGAAGAGAGAGTTACAAGGCAGTGAGAGATAAAAAGTAGACTAGGGAAAAAAGAGTAATAAACGGCATAGAGATGGAGAAAGAGAGAATGAGGAGGGAGACAGGACAATGAGAAGAAATGGCGAGACAGCAGACAGGAAGAGAGGAAAGTGTAGACAAAAATGATTTTACACAAGAGAGAAAAGAAATCAACATGTTGACACGTTCAAGAAACGCAGCATTCAGACTGGCTGTAGATGTATTGCGAAACCCAACAAATATTTTCATATATTTCACTTTCAACTCCTAAGCCTATACACACCTAACATCCCTTTTTATTTTAAATGTCCAATTTTTTTAGTTTTAGATGTTCACTTTTCTTTTTCAGCGTTAATGTTTGAAAATAACATAACTACAGCTTCCATTATGTTAAACGCTAATCTCCAAAGTTCACAACTCACATACAAAAATATTAACTCTAATGTTTGCTGCTACATTAAACTCTAATTTAGAACATTCACCATTCACATTTATATTTTAAAAGTTCATTAAAAATATTAAAACAATGTTGCCATATATAAACGTGGGACATTTGTCTTATATTTATTGTACTTTTTTAAAAGTTAAAATCCCTTTTCTCTAAAGTTCATTTTCTTGTCTACATAGTTCATATCCTTATATTCACCGCTCATTTCTTTGGACTAAATTCTTATTTTCAAACAATCTATGTTCATTTTCATGCAATTTCAGTGTTCATGGTATTGATAACTTTTCTGTGTTCTTGACGAAGACGTTGTAGTCGAAACGTATTACTTGTCCGACGAGTAAAGCTATTCACAATTTCCGTTTAATATATTTTTGACAGTTGAACATCAAGGCAGGCTGGGGGTGAGTGGGTGATTCTTGACCTCGCTCCAACAAATATTGAAGGAGTGAGAGAATACAATAACAGAGGATTGATGGACAGATTTGGCAAAGAAAATGTGTTACCTCCACGAATTGTGGAATATCGGATGTTGAGAAATAATGACAGACAGACGGGAGGACGGATGGATAGGGAGGTCAAATAGACAGACAGACAGACCAGACAGACCAGACAGACCAGACAGACAGACAGACAGACCAGACAGACGGACCAGACAGACGGACCAGACAGACCAGACAGACAGACGGACCAGACAGACCAGACAGACCAGACAGACAGACAGACAGACAGACAGACAGACAGACAGGCAGGCAGGCAGGCAGGCAGACAGTCAGGCAGGCAGGCAGGCAGGCAGGCAGGCAGGCAGGCAGGCAGGCAGGCAGGCAGGCAGGCAGGCAGGCAGGCAGGCAGGCAGGCAGGCAGGCAGGCAGGCAGACAGACAGACAGACAGACAGACAGACAGACAGACAGACAGACAGACAGACAGACAGACAGACAGACAGACAGACAGACAGACAGACAGACAGACAGACAGACAGACAGACAGACAGACAGACAGACAGACAGACAGACAGACAGACAGACAGACAGACAGACAGACAGACAGACAGACAGACAGACAGACAGACAGACAGACAGACAGACAGATAGATAGATAGATAGATAGATAGATAGATAGATAGATAGATAGATAGATAGATAGATAGATAGATAGATAGATAGATAGATAGATAGATAGATAGATAGATAGATAGATAGATAGATAGATAGATAGATAGATAGATAGATAGACTGACACAAAGACAGACCATCTGACCCCTGATCAATTTAAAATAAAAACAAGTTTGTCATATCACGGTGTAGAACGAGACATACGTAAATAGGGAGCGAGAGAGAGAGAGAGTATATGTGTGTGTGTGAGAGAGAGAGAGACAGAGGCAGAGTAAAAGAGAGAGAGAGAGAAAGATATAAAGACGGAGAGAGAAAAGAGGAAATGAGAAAGATGCAAACAATGCGTATCTGTCCTATATGGTTCCGCACTGTCTTGCCGTGCAACTTTCATAGATGGGGTCCAAGTATAAAAACATGCTTGGTATAAGGAATATGCAGAGAGAAAAAAAACGAGCATAAGAAAAAGAGATAACGATATACAGCATGTGTGTTTGAATAAGAAGAAATAGAAGAAGTGCGAAATGTAAAAAAAAAAAATAAATAAAAGGGGGATTATTTGTAACAAGTAAGATATTGCTGGAGAGAAACAGTTTGATTTACAGTAACTTGTTGGTTTAGAAAGAAACACAATGAAGAAAGTAGAAAATGTTATTTGAAAGAAACAGGATGTTTGAAAGATAGAAACACACACACAATTACGTTATGGTTGCTATACATACAGAGACAAACACATACATATTATCACTTGTGCAAATAAAAAGGTGTACCACAGTATACATATTGTCCCAATAATGGAGAGCAAAAAACATAAACAAAATTAAAACTGAAACTGAACAAAAAATTAGTCACCATATACACAAATATCATATAAATAGAGAACAATATCGGATAACACCACATGAATTATACAAAACCGAAAACAAAAATAATAACATTACATATAGATCAAGAAAGTATTAAAGAAAACTTATAGCGTCGAACACAGCCGTTGATATAACACAGCAAGATCAAACACAAAGCTACATGTAGCATCACACAGCGACTAGGACAAATTACATGTAGCACCACACACCGACTAGGACAAACTACATGTAGCACCACACATCGACTAGGAGAAACTACATGTAGCATCACACATCGACTAGGACAAACTACATGTAGCATCACACATCGACTAGGACAAACTACATGTAGCACCACAAAGCGACTATGACTAACTAAAGCAAGGTCAAAATCAAAACTACATGTAGCACCACACACCGACTAGGACAAACTACATGTAGCACAACACACCGACTAGGACAAGCTACATGTAGCACCACACACCGACTAGGACAAACTACATGTATCACCACACACCGACTAGGACAAATTACATGTAGCACCACACACCGACTAGGACAAGCTACATGTAGCACAACACACCGACTAGGACAAATTACATGTAGCACCACACACCGACTAGGACAAGCTACATGTAGCACCACACACCGACTAGGACAAACTACAATCGGGTGGATCAGAAAATTAAGAGCAAGCTCGATCCACTTTCTGGCTCCTCTCAGTAAATTGGAACCTACCAATGAGCATCGTCACAAACCTTACAGCACCGAGATAGCATCGTCACAAACCTTACAGCACCGAGATAGCATCGTCACAAACCTTACAGCAACGAGATAAGAAGAAGAATAGCTTCATTCCTAATCTATCCAGCTCAGATCAAGTCTAGCTTCACTTCAAATCCATCCAGCTCAGATCAAGTCTAGCTTCACTTCAAATCCATCCAGCTCAGATCAAGTCCAGCTTCACTTCAAATCTATCCAGCTCAGATCAAGCCTAGCTTCACTTCAAATATATCCAGCTCAGATCAAGCCTAGCTTCACTTCAAATCTATCCAGCTCAGATCAAGCCTAGCTTCACTTCAAATCTATCCAGCTCAGATCAAGTCCAGCTTCACTTCAAATCCATTCAGTTCAGATCAAGTCCAGCTTCACTTCAAATCCATCCAGCTCAGATCAAGTCTAGCTTCACTTCAAATCTATCCAGCTCAGATCAAGTCTAGCTTCACTTCAAATCCATCCAGCTCAGATCAAGTCTAGCTCCACTTCAAATCTATCCAGCTCAGATCAAGTCCAGCTTCACTTCAAATCCATCCAGCTCAGATCAAGTCTAGCTTCACTTCAAATCTATCCAGCTCAGATCAAGTCTAGCTTCACTTCAAATCTATCCAGCTCAGATCAAGCCTAGCTTCACTTCAAATCTATCCAGCTCAGATCAAGTCCAGCTTCACTTCAAATCCATTCAGTTCAGATCAAGTCCAGCTTCACTTCAAATCCATCCAGCTCAGATCAAGTCCAGCTTCACTTCAAATCCATCCAGCTCAGAACAAGTCCAGCTTCACTTCAAATCCATCCAGCTCAGATCAAGTCTAGCTTCACTTCAAATCCATCCAGCTCAGATCAAGTCCAGCTTCACTTCAAATCCATTCAGTTCAGATCAAGTCCAGCTTCACTTCAAATCCATCCAGCTCAGATCAAGTCCAGCTTCACTTCAAATCCATCCAGCTCAGATCAAGTCCAGCTTCACTTCAAATCCATCCAGCTCAGATCAAGTCCAGCTTCACTTCAAATCCATCCAGCTCAGATCAAGTCCAGCTTCACTTCAAATCCACCTATCTTCTCTAAGGATCCCCTACCTTGAGACGAACAAGAAGTCAAAACGAACAAATACTCTCCAAATTGGAAACCAAAAGACGACCTTCATAGTTTGCCAGCCTTTTCAGAAGTTTCATTTGTCAACCTAGGGCCTAGACTACCCTCCTATTGGTGAGCTCCTTCAATTTCTAAGCGAACCGATTGGTTAGATATTTATAACATGACGCGGCAGTAAATCATATTATTATTTCAACCATCGCCAACAGTAGAAGTAAGCCTCATCAGGTTGAAGGGAAACCCCAACACACCCTAATAGCATGACATTTTCAGCTTTAGGAACTACAGACGTCTGACGTCATTCTACCCATAATCGGTTCTGCTGGCAAGGCTGAAAACGTCACGCTCGAGCCATAGCTGATTCATCACGTCATCTCACAACAGACGTCAAGGACAACTGTCTACGTCAACGGAGAATGGCTAAATAAATGCGCGTCGTTGTCCCAGCAGTGGTGAGCGTCTATCGATATAGAAGACCTAGTAATCCACCGCCTCTAGGATGGTCAAGATTTTCAGCAGAATCCGGGAAATCAGGAAAGTCTTGCAACCACAACTGCAACATTGGCGATCTAAGAGCCATCGACTCGTGCCGCACCCGATATCTTCATCACCATCAACGCCACCCACATTGTGATCATCATCAGCATTATCATCATCAGTATTATCATCATCAAATTAGAGAAATCGCCAATCAACCACTAATATCTTCAGTAATAAAGAAAAGACGATGGTCATACGTTGGACATGTGATGAGAAGAGATAATAATCGAATAGCAAAGCAAGCCCTCATATGGGAAACAACAGGTAAAAGAAAAAGAGGAAGACCCAGGGAGACACTGAGAAGAACATTGATGAGAGAGGCAAGAGCAGCAGGAATCGGCTCCCTCAATGAGATAGAACTGCTTGCACAGAACAGAGACAGATGGCGAGATTTGATAAAATATCTTTAAAAGAAAACTGCTAGAACAAAAATTCATATAGGAGAAGGTGTATCTTGGTCTACGCCCTATGGGCCGGTTACGGCTCGAAAGGTCAATAGATAGATAGATAGATAGATTATCATCATCTGTGTCATCATTAACAACATCATTATAATCATTCTCATTGCGACTATAGATTTCTAATTGTAGAAAATATTTCTGATTTTGAGATCACATCAGAGATAATTCAATAAATACAGTTCGATTTGATTGATAAGTATTGTGAAAGGCTGTATATTGGTAGTTATCGACATTTTGAGTCCTTTAGGGTAGTTAGTCTTCTTATTATTAATTTTCTGTGTACAGCCCCGGGTGTATGTGGTTCACTGCTGATAGTTTTATCCATTTCTCTCATCTTTTAGTTATTATTGTGGAGCTGATAGTCTTATCCATTTCTCTCATCTTTTAGTTATTATTGTGGAGCTGATAGTCTTATCTATTTTTCTCATCTTTCAGTTATTATTGTGGAGCTGATAGTCTTATCTATTTCTCTCATCTTTCAGTTATTATTGTGGAGCTGATAGTCTTATCCATTTCTCTCATCTTTTAGTTATTATTGTGGAGCTGATAGTCTTATCCATTTCTCTCATCTTTCAGTTATTATTGTGGAGCTGATAGTCTTATCCATTTCTCTCATCTTTCAGTTATTATTGTGGAGCTGATAGTCTTATCCATTTCTCTCATCTTTCAGTTATTATTGTGGAGCTGATAGTCTTATCCATTTCTCTCATCCTTCAGTTATTATTGTGGAGCTGATAGTCTTATCCATTTCTCTCATCCTTCAGTTATTATTGTGGAGCTTTTAGTCTTATCCATTTCTCTCATCCTTCAGTTATTATTGTGGAGCTTTTAGTCTTATCCATTTCTCTCATCCTTCAGTTATTATTGTGGAGCTGATAGTCTTATCCATTTCTCTCATCCTTCAGTTATTATTGTGGAGCTTTTAGTCTTATCCATTTCTCTCATCCTTCAGTTATTATTGTGGAGCTTTTAGTCTTATCCATTTCTCTCATCCTTCAGTTATTATTGTGGAGCTTTTAGTCTTATCCATTTCTCTCATCCTTCAGTTATTATTGTGGAGCTTTTAGTCTTATCCATTTCTCTCATCCTTCAGTTATTATTGTGGAGCTGATAGTCTTATCCATTTCTCTCATCCTTCAGTTATTATTGTGGAGCTTTTAGTCTTATCCATTTCTCTCATCCTTCAGTTATTATTGTGGACTGTTCAAAGTCGAGACTTCTCTATTCATTGATGTTATCTTCCATCTCTTTCCCCGTCTACCTTTCCTTCTCTGTCCATTTCCTCTCAGAACGATCTTTGCCAGTCCAGACGATCGAGATACGCGGCCAAACCATTTCATTTTGTGAAATTCCTACATTCTACAAAATAGTCAAAAGATCATCATGTACTCCGATTGCTTTTTGTAACCTTTAGCGAGAACTTTGCCATTCGTGATGCTATCTCAATAATGAATGCACAAATCCTTCCGATAAGATTTCATCTTCATAGCTTGTATTTACTTATGTAGCTCTTCTGTAGCAGTTCATGTTTAGTAAGCGTCTAGAAAAATCAATATAACTAGAGCGCACATCAGCTTGATCTTAGAGCCAAATGTGACGATCTTATCTTTCAAATAGGTTTTAGTTTTGAGAGGGCTGCTGTAGTTTGTGCTATTCTAGTCGATATTTCAGATTTCCAGCCTTAATCACTGACAGTTGATCATAATTAGTTATTTTTGCTAAATACTTTCAACACACATTACCCCAAAATCATGTGCTGAAGGTCTGTAAAATATAGGGTCACTAACACCATATTTCCCTATACGCCACTTGGCGTGACGGGGGTACTTTACTTTTTTTTTTTTTTACTTTCAACACATCGAAGAACAGGCACGATAAGATGAAATCAAATATTTCTTCAACGGTGAAATTTACTGAATTATGAAAACAACTCCCTCCACATGGAATCGTTTAACAGCAACATTTTGTGTTCCAATTTGAGGTATTTATGGTGACATTTTGTGAGCAACTTCTTTCTGACTGCTACAGTTATCGGTCCTTGAGTCCATCAACAAGGGGAGCAATCAGAATGAAACAAGATATGAGTAAACCTGGATGACTGGGATGATGGATAATACATGTGTATAACCAACGAGCTACAGGAACATAAGAATATGTAGATTGTGATCTATTGAGAAGGACTGAGCACCTAAAGGTTTGCCATGAGTGTAGCCAGCTTGAAATGTAACAAACAGGAGTGAAGACTTTCAGCATTGATGTGGATGAAAGTGGTCAGTGGCTCATAACGTGACGATAAGTGAACCAGAATTGATGAAGACCTCACTATATAGAAGTAAATGTACCCTCCTTTGCCATGCTAGGCTTATGGAGTATATAGGTGCTAGTGGCCATATTTGTCTATGACCACGTCCTATTTTTGGATGATGTGGTCAGCACCACGTCAAGGCGCTTCTACTTCTCAGTAAAAATCTCTTTTACCCATTTTCTGAGGTTATGTGAACTCCAGAATTTTTTGGGTCGAAAAAAACAATCCGTCACCACTGGAATTGAACTCAGACTCTTTTGTTCAGGAAACGAGCACACTAACCACTCAGCCACAGCACATTAACACATTACACCCCCCCCCCCCACCACCAGCGCACACATTACACAACAACATCTACATCAGCAGGATAGCGCACCCGCGCACACATTACACAGCAACATCTACATCAGCAGGATAGCGCACCCGCGCTCACATTACACAGCAACATCTACATCAGCAGGATAGCGCACCCGCGCACACATTACACAGCAACATCTACATCAGCAGGATAGCGCACCTGCGCACACATTACACAACCACACCTACATCAGCAGGATAGCGCACCCGCACACACATTACACAGCAACATCTACATCAGCAGGATAGCGCACCCGCGCATACATTACACAACCACACCTACATCAGCAGGATAGCGCACACATTACACAGCAACACCTACATCAGCAGGATAGCGCACCCGCACACACATTACACAGCAACATCTACATCAGCAGGATAGCGCACCCGCGCACACATTACACAACCACACCTACATCAGCAGGATAGCGCACACATTACACAACCACACCTACATCAGCAGGATAGCGCACACATTACACAGCAACACCTACATCAGCAGGATAGCGCACACATTACACAACCACACCTACATCAGCAGATAACTGTCATGGTTGACTGACCAGCCCAATCACCAGACATGGCCCCAACAGAACATCTGTGGGACGAGATTGGAAGCAGAGCCTACAGTCAAGCTCCTCCCGCTAATCTGCAACATCTGGAAGCTGCTCTTCGGCGTGAATGAGACTTGATTCCCAAGAATTTTCTTCATAGACTTGTGTGTTCCATGCGGAGCAGCTGCCAAGCTTTGTTTACATCGCACGCGGTGATCCTACCGGATACTGATGTAAATGTGACCTTATTTGTTTATTTTATTGGCTGCATGTTTGGCTCTCTCCCATGCCAGCACAGACATAATGCAATGAATTTTATTTTAAATATCAAATGTAACTCCCCCCCCCCCAAAAAAAAAACACAAAAAACAAAAACAAAAAAAAAACAAACAAGAAAGATATAAAACCACCAGCATAAATGAATAGGAAAATGAATAGATTCCAACACAAAAATGTGTAAATACTTATATTTACATTTGACTGTTTGTTTCTGGATCTGTAAAGTGGTGCGTTATTAATGTGTTTCAGTATATTACATCTTTCTGTAAACCGTAACGCTAAATAATTTACGCCCATTTAACGTTATTTGTAAGGACGGCTGATGAAGAGTAATGGTTAGACAAGGGAAGCGTAAAAATGAATAAGTTAACGTCGCACAAGGATGAAGTCTCAGATCATAGGAAGGGAATCTTCAAACAAACGTTTACTTGTTGTTTGTTGGTGTCTGCTAGCTTGATACCTCAAGTCTAGACCAGCGTGATACCTCTAGTCTAGACCAGCTTGATACCTCTAGTCTTGACCAGCTTCATACCTCTAGTTTAGACCATAGGGAGTGAAGTTTCTTGAATTTCATGTTCCCCTATTTCCCACACCGGAAGCTGTGAGCTCAGGTGTCCATCACCGTACAGGCAGATAAGCTTGATACCTCTAGTCTAGACCAGCGTGATACCTCTAGTCTAGATCAGCTTGATACCTCTAGTCTAGACCAGCTTGATACCTCTAGTCTAGACCAGCTTGATACCTCTAGTCTAGACCAGCTTGATACCTCTAGTCTAGACCAGCTTGATACCTCTAGTCTAGACCAGCTTGATACCTCTAGTCTAGACCAGCTTGATATCTCTAGTCCAGACCAGCTTGATACCTGTAGTCTAGACCAGCTTGATACCTCTAGTCTAGACCAGCTTGATACCTCTAGTCTAGACCAGCTTGATACCTCTAGTCTTGACCAGCTTGATACCTCTAGTTTAGACCATAGGGAGTGAAGTTTCTTGAATGTCATGTTCCCCTATTTCCCACACCGGAAGCTGTGAGCTCAGGTGTCCATCACCGTACAGGCAGATATTCTCCGACTTCAGAGGTACTTTCATTTTTTTTTATTGTCGAGAACTTTGACATTTTTGGTATAATTTTTCCAATTAATTTTGCCCTGACAGCGGCCATTTGTGGCCAACCCTTCTTGACTATCAACTGCCAAGGGTTCCTTCACGTGTGCGGACTGAATGCATTTCCCGAGGGGGCTAGACACCTCACCACCCTGGACCAGGTTGAAGGTAAAGCCACGAACAAACCACGGATTCGAAGTGAACAATTTCCACCGTCTGTGGTGGGATTCAAACCCATGACCTTGCCCAGAGGCCGACATTTTACCGCTTGACCACCCAGTCCTCTAAAGATACGTTTTATTTCAAATCATTAAAAAAACGTTTCTTAACTCAGACAAGCTGTTTCTCAGAAACTGTGAACGTAAATATGTAGCTCAAATATGTAATTTGTAAAATAAGAACTGAAGTCCGTAAACTTCCAGCACGGCTGTCATCGTGGGCTACTTACTAGGCAACTAGACTCTGACAGGCCCCAGCTGTCGCGACCTTTGATCATTATGAACATAATAGTTTTGAGTAAACCTTCACCTAGCAGGGATACTATTGGTTGCATGGAGGATACAAACAAAAATAGCAGCATTGTCTATATTATCGGCATAACTTTAGAGCTTCAAATCATTAACCCTAGAGCTTCAAATCATTAACCCTAGAGCTTCAAATCATTAACTCTAGAGCTTCAAATCATTAACTATAGAGCTTCAAATTATTAACTACAGAGCTTCAAATCATTAACTATAGAGCTCAAATCATTAACCCTAGAGCTTCAAATCATTAACTATAGAGCTTCAAATCATTAACTATAGAGCTTCAAATCATTAACCCTAGAGATTCAAATCATTAACCCTAGAGCTTCAAATCATTAACTATAGAGCTTCAAATCATTAACCCTATAGCTTCAAATCATTAACCCTAGAGCTTCAAATCATTAACTCTAGAGCTTCAAATCATTAACCCTAGAGCTTCAAATCATTAACTCTAGAGCTTCAAATCATTAACCCTAGAGATTCAAATCATTAACCCTAGAGCTTCAAATCATTAACCCTAGAGCTTCAAATCATTAACTATAGAGCTTCAAATCATTAACCCTAGAGTTTCAAATCATTAACTATAGAGCTTCAAATCATTAACCCTAGAGATTCAAATCATTAACCCTAGAGATTCAAATCATTAACCTTAGAGCTTCAAATCATTAACCCTAGAGCTTCAAATCATTAACCCTAGAGTTTCAAATCATTAACTATAGAGCTTCAAATCATTAACCCTAGAGATTCAAATCATTAACCCTAGAGCTTCAAATCATTAACCATAGAGCTTCAAATAATTAACCTTAGAGCTTCATATCAATAACTATAGAGCTTCAAATCATTAACTATAGTTTCAAATAATTAAATATAGAGCTTCAAATCATTAACTCTAGAGCTTCAAATAATTAACTTTAAAGCTTCAAATAATTAACTTTAAAGCTTCAAATCATTAACCCTAGACCTTCAAATCTTTAACCCTAGAGCTTTAAATCATTAATCCTAGAGCTCCAAATCATTAACCCCAGAACTCCAGATCATTAACCCTATTGCTCCAAATCATTAACTCTATAGCTCCAAATTATGAACTGTTGAGCTCCAAGTCGATGTTCCAATGATTCGGAAGAGTTAAAAAAAAAAACAATCATTGTGTGTTTTCCCCCACATTTCTGGTGCAGCGATAAATAAATAAAAAATTAGACAGGAAAATAAAGATGGCATGTTACGTGCACATCTACGAGATGTTTAGGTCCAGGTGCTTATTTCAACCACCGAACACATGTCGATTGTGTGTGTCTTTTGTTTAGAGAACGCCAGGTCTCCGCCCAGTCGTCTCCCCATTGTTTGGAACCCGCTGGCAGTGATCTACCATTAACAAACATTGTCCTGTTGTGTAATTAATGTCGTTTATGTTTAGACTATGTTTATTTTTTCCAGAACGGAGATGATTATTCACAGTTTGAAAACTGACGACATTAGGTTGGGTGGTAGTTGCAAGTCACATCTTTTCTTGACATTAGGACCTTCATCACTGTCATCTAGTTGTGAGGTGATAACTTTATCTCGACCATCTATGTGCAGCCAGAGAAGGTCACGTGATTCAGACCAAAACAAACACGATTCAAGGGTTGGCTATTCACTTAAATAACACTTTCATTCAAATAACACTGTCATTCAAATAAAACTTTCATTCAAATAACACTTTCATTCAAATAACACTTTCATTCAAATAACACTTTCATTCAAATAACAATTTCATTCAAATAACACTTTCATTCAAATAACACTACAAGCAAAACGACACTATCTACAACGTGTTCTTTATCCAAACGCTGTGTTATAAATCAACCTGGACGCGACAATTTAGAAGAGTCAGGAGAAAAAAAAACATCCACAGAAAGAGATGTGTCAGACGCATGTCAAGAAGCAGTCTGAGAAATAAGATGAAAAAAAAAACTAAGAAAAAACGCTAGGAATAATCTCTGCCATTGAATAATTTTTTAACGAAAAGTTGAAACGATATGACCATGTTATGAGACAGAAAGATCAAAGCACAACACAACGACACCAGACCTAAGTTCCAACATTGAACAAAAAAATGATTGATCAAAATTAGAAACACTAGGAGCGGTTGAAGTCAAGAGAAGAGCAAAGGGCGACAAAGTACACCACACCCTGACAGGCACATGAGGGAAGAACGAACACGAATATGACTCTTTGACTGTGGCCAAGGCTCTGAACTATCCGAGACGTTTTATTTCCAAGCATTATTATATCACAAGAACAGCATTTGAGTATTCTGTAACACATTGTCTATGGTTTCATTGATACTTTGGCAGTTATAATAAGGGGACCAAATTATATAGAAACTCACATTAGACGAGATTAGTTCGTCTCAGTACAACCAAATTAGATAGAAACTCACATTAGATGAGGTTAGTTCATCTCAGTACAACCAAATTATATAGAAACTCACATTAGATGAGGTTAGTTCATCTCAGTACAACCAAATTATATAGAAACTCACATTAGATGAAGTTAGTTCATCTCAGTACAACCAAATTATATAGAAACTCACATTAGATGAGGTTAGTCATCTCAGTACAACCAAATTATATAGAAACTCACATTAGACGAGGTTAGTTATCTCAGTACAACCAAATTATATAGAAACTCACATTAGATGAAGTTAGTTCATCTCAGTACAACCAAATTATATAGAAACTCACATTAGATGAGGTTAGTCATCTCAGTACAACCAATATATATATATATAAACTCACATTAGATGAGGTTAGTTATCTCAGTACAACCAAATTATATATAAACTCACATTAGATGAGGTTAGTTATCTCAGTACAACCAAATTATATATAAACTCACATTAGATGAGGTTAGTTATCTCAGTACAACCAATATATATATATATAAACTCACATTAGATGAAGTTAGTTCATCTCAGTACAACCAAATTATATAGAAACTCACATTAGACGAGGTTAGTCATCTCAGTACAACCAATATATATAGAAACTCACATTAGATGAGGTTAGTCATCTCAGTACAACCAACATATATAGAAACTCACATTAGATGAGGTTAGTCATCTCAGTACAACCAATATATATATATAGAAACTCACATTAGACGAGGTTAGTCATCTCAGTACAACCAATATATATAGAAACTCACATTAGATGAGGTTAGTCATCTCAGTACAACCAATATATATAGAAACTCACATTAGATGAGGTTAGTCATCTCAGTACAACCAACATATATAGAAACTCACATTAGATGAGGTTAGTCATCTCAGTACAACCAATATATATATATAGAAACTCACATTAGACGAGGTTAGTCATCTCAGTACAACCAATATATATAGAAACTCACATTAGACGAGGTTAGTCATCTCAGTACAACCAAATTGTATATAAACTCACATTAGATGAGGTTAGTCATCTCAGTACAACCAAATTATATAGAAACTCACACTGGATGAAGTTAGTTCATCTCAGTACAACAGGGCAGACATAAAAATTCTACAGGTCAAAGAGAGACAATGGAGCAGAGCGATAACCCAGAGAGTGATTAACATAAAAAAAACTAAAAAGAGGTAAGAAAGGAAGTGACACAAAGACAGCAGAAACGAATGACAAAGAAGAGTGTGGAGGAAAGTTAGGATCGAGGGAATATACAGATGGGAAGAATGATGAAAAGGAAATAGGCGCAGTGGACGAGAAAGGAAATAAAAAAAAATGAGAGGTATAAAGTAAAAGAAGAGAATAGAATATGAAAAAGTGAAGCGACAGGAAAGACGCAAACAAAAAAAGAAATGAGGGGAAAAAGTGATGAAAAAACTGAAGTTGAGAAAAATGGAATGAAAAAAAAATTCATTGACAGAATAGAAGTAAACGGGAAATAAATCAAAGAAGTAAAAGAAACATTGGCTGTTGCACGAGGAATGTGGGAGTAGAAAGGGCAATAATGTTCAGACATAAATCATGAGAAGATTTTGATGTTTACAGCGATGGTGTATTGAAAGCCAACCACAACGGGTTGTACTTTAGCGCCAACCAAAGTTTTGCCGTAACTACCACAACCCGGGCTAATTCAGACAACTGGAAGTTTGCAATCGTAAATGTTGAACGTACTCAAGAAGATTTTAATTTCTTTTTGTTCCGATCCTTCTTTTCTGAAGTTTGACATTTTATTTCATTTCAATTATTGAGATCAATCTGAGAAAAAATGAATTATCTCATGACGGAAAGGACAAAAAGCCAGACATAAAATGTACATACAACTATAAAATCCTGAAATCTCAAGTAGAAAAAGCTATAAAAACAATGAAAAAGGGAAAGGCAGCAGGACCTGACAATATACAGATAGAGATGATACATGCTCTAGAAGATTTTGGCATCGAAGTGATCACAGACATATGCAATGACATATACCACACAGGATACATACAAAACAAATTAAAAACATCAACTTTCATAGCATTGCCTAAAAAGAATGGTGCAGTTGAATGCAGTGATTTCAGAACAATAAGCCTAATGAGCCAGGTATCAACAATTTTACTAAAAGTTATACAGGGAAGGATTCAGAATAAAATCATTACTGAATTAGTTAGATGAGCAACAATTTGAATTCAGGAAAAACAGTGACACAAAAGAAGCCATATTTAGCATGAGAACATTGATTGAAAAGTACATTGAAGTAAACAAACCAATATATGCCTGCTTCATAGACTACACCAAAGCTTTCGATAGAATACACCATAATCAACTAATAGACTGCCTAAAATGGACATTAGACAAGAAAACAGAACAGAAAATTGAAGCCTTTGAAATGTGGATTTATAGAAGAATAGGTAGAATTGGATGGAAAGAAAAGAAAACAAACGATGAAGTTTTAAAACAACTGAAAATAAAAAGAGAACTACTAAATACAATTAAGACAAGACAAATGAAATTTTTGGGCATGTTAAAAGACACAACAGCCTACTAAAAGTAATATTGGAAGGGAAAATACAAGGAGAAAAAGGCAGAGGCAAACCAAGACTAACATGGACGAGTAACATCAAAAGATGGACAAGTCAATCTATGTCAGCCTGCACTATCAAAGCAAGAAACAGAGTAGAATGGCGATCTATGGTAGCCAACCTTCGTTGCGCAGAAGGCTCTCGATGATGATGATGATGATATTTTATTTAACTTGTACAGGAAACTACCAACCTTCGTGAAGCGTCATACACAAATAATTTACTGAACATTTCAACACTTTTTTAAACCATTTGGTCATTTGTTATTCTTTTTTCTTTAATCAACACTCGCGCGGGCCCGCAAATATATAAACTTAATTAAAATAAGGAAATAATTATTTGTTTTCAGAATACAAATATTTTAATTCCGTTCTATGAATACGACCACAAGTATTGGATTTCCTTTCTCGTAACAAGACTTGGATTTTTTTTTTTCGTTGTAACCCGATTTCATTTCTTTACTGGTAATAGCACAATTTGGTCTCTTTTTTCATATCGGAATTTGGTTTCTTTTCTCGTAATAAGACTATTGGTTTTTACTCCCCTTGTGTCATTTTCTTGTCTGTTCAAAATGAGGGTGCTATTTATTATTTTTTTTTTACCCAAATCGAATTCATTAGTCAAGTACATTCTCCTCCTTCCTCCCCATCCACTTCATATTCTGCTGCTGTTAGATGTTTTCTTATCCTATCACACAAAGAGTCGAGCTGACTACATGGAGTCGTAAGGAGACATTCAGCCTTCCTGGCATCAGCGTTTGGATAAATCCATTTTTTCCTGGTAGGCGTGTGCACATGGGTCCCTCGCTGCACAGGCAGATAACTCCGTCTTTGGAGGTACTCAGATTTTTTCCGTCCATGAGTAATTTACAATTCAAGCCGGTCCTCGCTGCTGAGACCAGGGGTTTGGACCAGCTGCGGGTTGCCGCAGAGAGAAATCAGAAATAAAAAAAAAAACCAACTGGAGCAACTGGGATTTGAACCCACAACCCCTATGTCGCAAGACCGGCGTCTTACCTCGAGCCCAACCAGTCCCCATCATCTTAGTCATATCTAGTCCCGTCTTATAACCGCAACATTATCATAAAATACATTGCCTGCACAGATGTTAGTCGCTGATACATTAGTTGATTTCCTTATTTACATTCGTCCACAAAGATAAAACACACATGCTGCCTATATTTGACTTTCACAGTAATTACAAGAAGCTGTATCTTAAAATTAAAAACACTTTTGTGGCTAGAAACTACATATTGCATCCACCGAAACTCACAAATTGAACAATCTTTGATCTGTGATACGATCATGCGCTTTTGATATCTCGTTCTCACATGAATATTGGCTTGAGCTACAAATGGACGTTCTCCCACTGGTGTCACAAATTAAAACCACTTCCATCAAATATCAATGTTAAAAACGAGAGTAATGTACTAAACTCGGGAAATAGTCGTGACATAAAAGCTGAAGAATGTCTGAGATTAGAACTAAAATATCTCATCTGAGATTAGAACTAAAATATCTCATCTGAGATTGGAACTAAAATATCTCACCTGAGATTGGAACTAAAATATCTCATCTGAGATGAGAAGAAACAGCTGAGGATGGAGTCGGCGATCATGTCTCTCCCCTACTTGTCTATCATTATTTTTATTTACGAATTTTGTCGTTAAATTTTTACCAAAAATATTATACTACACTACATTACACTACACTACACCACACTACACTACACTACACTACACTACACTACACTACACTACACTACACTACACTACACTACACTACACTACACTACACTACACTACACTACACTACACTACACTACACTACACTACACTACACTACACTACACTACACTACATTACATTACATTGCATGGCATGACATGACATTGCGTTATATTACAATACTATTACATTATATTATGGAATCAATTCATTGCAGCTGGAGCATCGCCATATCCGCTCCACCGCCCGTCCAAGCATTTCTCGGAGCGTATCCAGACTGATTGGTCCTGTCAGGTGTTGATTGTAGAAACATCCACTTTTCAACGATACAACATTAGTGTAAAACAATATACAACAATACTGTACAACAATATACAACATTACTGTACAACAATATACAACATTACTTTATAACAATATACAACAATACTGTATAACAATATACAACATTAGTGTAAACAATATACAACATTACTGTACAACAATATACAACATTACTGTACAACAATATACAACATTACTGTACAACAATATACAACATTAGTGTAAAACAATATATCCTGAGCCTAGTACATTCCCCTTATTCTTACAACTGATAGTTTATTGAAGTGGTTCCAATTCGTGACACCACATACAAGACGTAGAATGTTGAGCTAAAGCAAATATTTATGCGTTAACAAACAGTTCAAAGGCTGGAAAATATGAGAGTTTCGAGGGATGCAATATTCAGTTTTACAACCAGAAAAATTTCAGAGCTTCATCTAATGACTTGGCATGTATAATAGATGACGTATGAGCAATTTATCTTCCTGGAGTGGCACAAGAGAGCATATAATTTAAAATATCAGTGACAAAACACTGTGCATGGTTGTCATAGTTACGTCATCATAGAATGACGCAAACAGAAATGACGAAGTATCCTAATCTTTATTAAATGTGAACGAACTCCATGACTTCAATCAAAACATGGATAGACATAAGGACAACTGTCCTGGATATACGATTAATCAGGGTCCAAATTGGCGCTTTCCTCCGGTCCTGGATATTGTAGATGCCATCCCGTCTTTCATTTCCTCAACGGAATTGATTTGCCCTTGGAGTGTCCATGAGTATCCGTGGCCTATCCGACGAAAGCATGGCGTTATTTACTGGCATGGGCGTAATTGGAGGAAGCTGCTAAGAATAAAGGCCGTCCGAGCGATAGATGAGGGCTTAGTGGTTCCGAGGGACACACATATTTGTTTTCTGCGTGAGTTCCTTGCAGCTGATTTGTTTATTAGATAATGATGGTCAAGAAGGGACGCTGTTGCTGAATAACTAATTCATCACTCCGTATTCATTCTCTCCTCTTCTCTCATTACCATATTATTTCGTTCTTTTCCTCTTGTTTCTCTCCTTCCCTCTTCTCTACTTTAATATCCGTTTCTATTCTCTTCACTTTTCTTCTTATTCATCCCCTTTGCTTATTACTCCTCCTTTTCCCTCTTGTTTAACCTTTAATCCTTTTTTGTTTTCTTCTTTCCTTTCCTCTTCTATCCATATTATTCCTGTCCTTCTCCACTTCTTCCTCCTTTCACCTTTTCTCTACTTCTTTCATTAATCCTCTCAATTCACCTCGCCTCTTTTCTCCTGATTTTTTCTCTTTTCTCCTCTCCGCTCCTCTTGCTTTCATATTCTCACTCTCCTTTTATTCTTCATTTCATTTTCTAATTTTTTTTCTTTTCGTTTAGTCTCTTATTTTCTTTTCTCCTTTCCTCTTCTTCTTTACATTTCTCTTCCCTTCTTTTACTTCTTCTTTCATCATTTCCTCTCCTTTTCTATCCCCTCATATCGTTTCTTCTTCTATTAATTTCTCTTTAATTCGCTTCTCTATGTCTCTCTTCTTCCTCGCCTCTCCTCTTAAATACCAGTTTTCTATTTTCTTCTCGACTTTGATATTTCCCTTGATAATTCACAAAACAATAATCGACCATATAGTCATCTACGAAATCTCCCTTTTGAAAATTGCAATACTTTGCCTAGTGGACAAGAAATCTCATTTTGTGTCCGTCTTCATAGAGCCTTTTATTTAATTTGACATTTGACATGTGACATGTGTATGGACGACTGAACACCGACCTTTGTTCTCCCTCGCTTGCTCCTCCTGACTGATTATCTTAGAGATAGCCACTTTGTCCAAGTCACAATAATCACCACGCGATCCATCCTCGTGGAGGACTGTAGGAGGGGCAAGGTCTATCCAAGACAGAAGCTGAGATTCCACGGGTGTCAGAAATGGGTAGGGGACGCATCTCTCCATCGACTCATTTAGGATCGATGTCTCAAAATGTGTTGCCGTGACTCTACTCTTGTAGCTTTAGATTCCCCTGAGTCACTCACAGAGTAGTGAGCTTGACAGTCGCAGACAGTTCTTGCTACTTAGAACAGTAGTACTATTTGACAATAACGTTGAAGAGACATTTAATGTTCTTGGCGCATCATGATAATTGTACTTGGGAATTGTCCACCTGGTACTCTATTATTTTGTTCTTGTACACAGAACAATATCTATAATTGTACTTGGAAATTGTCCATCTAGTACTCCTGTTCTTGTATAAAGAACAATAGCTATAATTGTACTTGGAAATTGTCCATCTAGTACTCCTGTTCTTGTATAAAGAACAATAGCTATAATTGTACACGGAGATTGTCCATCTAGTACTCCTGTTCTTGTACACAGAACAATAGCTATAATTGTACATGGACATTGTCCATCTAGTACTCCTGTTCTTGTACACAGAACAATAGCTATAATTGTACATGGAGATTGTCCATCTAGTACTCCTGTTCTTGTATAAAGAACAATAGCTATAATTGTACATGGAGATTGTCCATCAAGTACTCCTGTACTTGTAAAAAGAACAATAGCTATAATTGTACATGGAGATTGTCCATCAAGTACTCCTGTTCTTGTACACAGAACCACTACCATCACTGTAATCGGAATTTCTCAAGTATCAAATCTCTTGCTTCATTAACTAGAACGACCCTAACGATGTTCACAAACGCTGAAAGAACGCCGCGAGCTCCTGGCACTACAACAGATAGATAGTTAATTAACAACAGACAGATAGTTAATTAACCACAGACAGATAGTTAATTAACCACAGACAGATAGTTAATGAACAACAGATAGATAGTTAATTAACAACAGATAGATAGTTAATTAACAACAGATTGAATGTTAATTAACAACAGATAGATAGTTAATTAACAACAGATAGATAGTTAATTAACAACAGAATGATAGTTAATTAACAACAGATAGATAGTTAATTAACAACATATAGATAGTTAATTAACAACAGATTGATAGTTAATTAACAACAGATTGATAGTTAATTAACAACAGGTAGATAGTTAATTAACAACAGATAGATAGTTAATTAACAACAGATAGATAGTTAATTAACAACAGATAGATAGTTAATTAACAACGGATAGATAGTTAATTAACAACGGATAGATAGTTAATTAACCACAGACAGATAGTTAATTAACAACAGATAGATAGTTAATTAACAACAGATTGAATGTTAATTAACAACAGATTGAATGTTAATTAACAACAGATAGATAGTTAATTAACAACAGATTGATAGTTAATTAACAACAGATTGATAGTTAATTAACAACAGATAGATAGTTAATTAACAACAGATAGATAGTTAATTAACAACAGATTGATAGTTAATTAACAACAGATTGATAGTTAATTAACAACAGATAGATAGTTAATTAACAACAGATAGATAGTTAATTAACAACAGATAGACAGTTAATTAACAACAGATTGATAGTTAATTAACAACAGATAGATAGTTAATTAACAACAGATAGACAGTTAATTAACAACAGATAGATATTTAATTAACAACAGATAGATAGTTAATTAACAACAGATAGATAGTTAATTAACAACAGATATATAGTTAATTAACAACAGATAGATAGTTAATTAACAACAGCTATATAGTTAAATAACAACAGCTATATGGTTAATTAACAACAGATAGATAGTTAATTAACAACAGATAGATAGTTAATTAACAACAGATAGATATTTAATTAACAACAGATAGATAGTTAATTAACAACAGATAGATATTTAATTAACAACAGATAGATAGTTAATTAACAACAGGTAGATAGTTAATTAACAACAGATTTTAACTGAAAAGGGTCCTTTAACGTGCGCGAGTGCACACGGGATCTCATGTTTATTTGCTGTTATACGAGAGGGCTAGACATTGAATCTCACTACCAAATAAATCAGGGGAGGTAACTTCACAACAAAACCAGGGATGAATTTTTCTTATTTTGGAAAAAATCACCACCACTTCTGGTTGAAGGGCCGCGATGAAAAGAACGGGCCACCTCCAACTCATAAAGCTAACAATTCACACCCGAACACAAATGCTATTTGACTACCTTCATTTTGAAACTTGAACAAGCAAAATACGCTTCATCCTCTGAAAGCAGAAATATCAGATTTACTCCAAGAAATGAGATTGCCGTCAAAGAAAGTGAAATTATAACCGGCTCCCTTTGATGAAGGCAGGGACATCAACGTTAATGCTACACATGACTGCAAACTTTAATATCAAGGTGATATTTTTGCTATAATCTGGGAAATCTTCCAGCGTCTTTCGGTGTTGATATCCGGCGTAGAGTACGTTCCACCCATTCATCAAAGTGATATTTTATGGAAGTGGTTTCAATTTGTGACACCCCACACTTAACGTAATTGGCTGAAATACATTTTTATTTATGAGGAATATGTTAATAGTTAATGTTCGTAACTAAGAGATCAAAGAGTTTCGGGATATGCAATATTAAAATCTGAAAGCACTAAAGTTTCTACATTTTAACACACAGATTCGTCTAATCAGCCTTAACATGCAGTCGCAGATGCATGTGCATTTTACACGTCTAGAAATGACAGCAATGAGCAAATGAACTAAAGTATTAGTGACAAACGGCCGTGTACAGAGACTGACTGTCCAACCAAAGTCCATTTTATGACTGTTTTATTTATGTGTAATTACATCCAGCCAGCAGTTCCACCTTTGTCACTTTATTCAATCCAGTAATTGTGAGATCCTTATTTAAGGAAACTTAAATAACTCCTGTTTCAACATATCCTGTTGTTTCTAGTAACTTTAGCCGGTCTCTGAAAGTACAAAACAATGTACCAACCAGATTAGCAATTTAATCAAGTTTAGTCCCACATGCTGAACAAACTCTCGTGTTATCCTCGCTTGTAGAATTATGTAATGTTGGCTATTAATGTGGCATCAACCGGCAGAAACTCTCCATTTTCAATTCAGTCCAAACGCAATTAATGACATGGATAGTTAATTAGTAGCCATTTTGTGACCGGAAATTGCGCTCGTTTAACACTTGACCTGAAGCATGCAGGGACAGATTCGGGCTGTTTCCATTCTGGCGGGACGCAGTTTCTTTTATGTTGTGAGAGCTTGTTTGTACTTTTAGCAATGCGGTATGTATGCCTTCTTTAGAGGTCAGCACGGGATTGACTGGTTGAAAGCGAGAATGGATGGGCGGAGATAGATTTAGTTTATGTTATGGGTGGTGGACAAAGAGTTGGGGTTGGGGGGGGGGCGTTGTAGAATTTTGATTGGGAATGAGGGAGGTTTGAGTAGAGTATCATGTACTGCGGTTTGTGGGTTTAAGTGGAGAGTGTGAGAGAGAGAGAGAGAGAGAGAGAGATCTTAAGTGAGACAGGTAGATACAGTGAAAGATCGAGAGATGGAGATATGAAACAGTTAAAGACGGAGATAATAAGTGGAAAAATGAGAGCAGAAGATAGTTTGAATAAATTAATAAATGAGAGGGAGAGGTAAAGAAAACATGGGTAGAAGAGTGACACGTGAGAAAAGTGTGAGTAGGAAAGTGTGAGAGAATTTGGGAAAAAGCGAGAGAAGAAAATGTGAGAGGGTAAGAAAAAGTGTAAGATATATGTGATTGTTGTATTGAGAGAAGTAAGAGAGTCTGAGAGTCTGAGAGAGAAAGTAGTCTGAGAGATAGATAGAGAGAAAGGGAGAGAGATCGCATGTGTGTGATTGTGAGGGTAAATGTGGACAACAAGGAGCAAGCAATTATTGATAGAAAGAAGGAGAGAAAAGTAAATGAGAGTTTTGAAATAGGAGAAATGATGGGAGAGTTCGGGGCGAGGTGTCTAAACAGCATTGAGAGAAAGTGTATTAGAGAAATGTAGAAAAGGGGGTGAGATCATGAGAGAGTATCACAACAAAAAGTTTAGTAAAAGCGAGAGAGAGAGGGTATGTGTGTGAACACGTTAGAGCAAGAGGCGGGGTGGGCAAGCAAGTTGCTGGAAGATAACGTCAGAGAGTGTCAGGGAGTGTCAGAGAGTGTCAGGGAGTGCCAGAGAGGGAGAGAGAGAGTCGTGTGCGTGGGTAGAACCAATTAGGAAATACGTGACAGAGAAATAGTGGAATATGTGACAGAGAGATAGGGGAATATGTGGCAGAGAGATAGTGGAATATGTGACAGAGGGATAGTGGAATATGTGACAGAGAGATAGGGGAATATGTGGCAGAGAGATAGTGGAATATGTGACAGAGGGATAGTGGAATATGTGACAGAGAGATAGGGGAATATGTGACAGAGAGATAGTGGAATATGTGACAGAGAGATAGTGGAATATGTAACAGAGAGATAGTGGAATATGTAACAGAGAGATAGTGGAATACGCGAAAGAGAGATAGTTGGATATAATAAGAGAGATTGTGAAAGTCGGAATGGGTAGAGTAAAGATGCAGAGAATTGAGAAACTTAGTGAGAATGTGGCATATGTGTGTGTGAGAGAGAGAGAGAGAGAAAGAAAGCGAGAGAGAGAGAGAGAGAGAGAAAGAAAGCGAGAGAGAGAGAGAGAGAGAGAGAAAGCGACTATAAAAAAACAAGACAAAGAATGATAGTGAGACATAGGTTGAAGCAATGAGAGAGAGAGAAAGAGAGAGAGAGTGGAACAAGTTTGATAAATTATCCATCATTACTTCCACGTGGAAAATTCCGTTTCAAGGGAAGCAATGAAGCGAGCACGTGAAATAGCCCCTTTTGATTAGTACATGATGTACGACTTCTCTCCCTTGTCTCTATATTTTCCCTATTACGAGCATTCACCTCTATAGAAGTCAACATCACTGTAGGCAACTTGTATCACAGAACGTTAACTGAAATGTTTGATGTTTACATCAGACAACATTCTACTGTCTGCCTGTGCTGCTGTGAATATTTGGAGGGAAGGGGAATATAGAGGAATTATATTTTCCGTTTGTAGTGGTGGTTTTGAGATGTTATAGAATTACTGTGACAGGATCACATACAAGGATGGGAAACTAGACACTGATAAAATATTTACGTCAAATATGTTAAGAATATTATTCACTATAGGCCGTTTCGCTCTGCAGCGCGGATTCGAGGGTTTACTATCTAAGGCAAGATTAACCTACTTCGGTGCTATGTAACCTTAAAATCAAGTGTAGTTTTTTTTGTTTGTTCGGTAGCTTTGACCTCTGACGAAGTCCCTAGAGACTAGGAACTGAATTTTGCGTGCCAATCCATTTTTCCCTGGCAGCCGTATGCACAGGGGTCCCTCGCCGCACAGGCAGATAACTCCGTCTTCGGAGGTACTCATATTTTTTTCCGTCGATGAGTAATTGACGTTTCAAGCCGGGCCTCGTTGCTGAGACCAGGGGTGGTTGTCGCAGAGATAAATAATAAATAAAAATCCCAACTGGTGCAGCCCGGATTTGAACTCACAACCTCTCTGTCTCGAGGCCGGCGTCTTGCTCGAGGCCAACCAGTCCCCCAAGTGTAGTTTTAAAAGCGTGTACACGTTGTCTCCGCTAGCTTCTGATATCTCACCATGACACCTAACAACAATACCTCCTGTCTAATCACGTGACTGCCTGCGTCTACATACGTCACACGCTATGTCTTGCAGTATTTATAATTAATTCAGAATATTTTTTTATTACTTATTTCTATTATTTATCATTGTTATTATTTTTTTAAAAATATAGTACATCTCCCTTTTGTTTTATTATTTCATTTCCTACCGTACTTTTAAATGTCTCCTTGATCTACAAGTCCCGCTCCTTCCAGATGTAGCAGAGTTTATCTTTATTCCGTTGTCTGTTTTGATTGTTCTCATTTCCTGAAGAATACTGCATGCAGGCCGAAACGTCAATATTTTGTTGTGTCCCATTGTTGTAAAGCTGTCACCATATCTTGTAAGAGGATAGCCTACACGCCACCACTTGCTCCTTGCTACCAGCTTCATTGAAATGTTTTACCTGTTCCATGCATTATAGGGGGCGAGTGCTGGGAATGGAACCTATTTGAGGACAGTAGTGATGTTTCTAACGAAAAGAAGACATGCTGCAAGCACAGGAAGCTTTGAGTTGGGGGTCAAACAAGTAGATCCAGGTTGTGAGCGCAAAGAATGGCCCGCGGGTGTGCATTCATCATCATCATGTGCCATACTAGTTAGCGAGGGCAATCCTTTCCTTCTACAATTTTCTATCCACAGTACATTCTATCAATTCTGTTGTTGACTGTCTTCCATCCCATCTGTTATCTGTTGTGCATTACAAACAATTCTGTTGTTGACTGTCTTCCATCCCATCTGTTATCTGTTGTGCATTACAAACAATTCTGTTGTTGACTGTCTTCCATCCCATCTGTTATCTGTTGTGCATTACAAACAACAATTCTCATTAAGTCTCTTTTTTCCATGGTCGCTACTAAAGTCTATACCAAATGATTCATTCTCGGTGTAAATGTTTACTACAAATACCATTTATCACAAAGACCATTCATAGCAACGACCATTTATCGCAAATACCATTTATCACAAAGACCATTCATAGCAACGACCATTTATCACAAAGACCATTCATAGCAACGACCATTTATCGCAAGTACCATTTATCACAAAGACCATTTATCACAAAGACCATTCATAGCAACGACCATTTATCGCAAGTACCATTTATCACAAAGACCATTTATCACAAAGACCATTCATAGCAACGACCATTTATCGCAAATACCATTTATCACAAAGACCATTTATCACAAAGACCATTTATCGCAAATACCATTTATCACAAAGACCATTCATAGCAACGACCATTTATCGCAAGTACCATTTATCACAAAGACCATTTATAGCAACCACCATTTATATCAAATATCGTTTATCACAAAGACCGTTTAAAGCAACAACCATTTATAGCAAATACCATTTATTACAAAGACCATTTATAGCAACCACCATTTATAGTAAATATCGTTTATCACAAAGACCGTTTAAAGCAACAACTATTTATAGCAAATACCATTTATTACAAAGACCATTTATAGCAATCACCATTTATAGCAAATATCGTTTATCACAAAGACCGTTTAAAGCAACAACCATTTATAGCAAATACCATTTATTACAAAGACCATTTATAGCAACCACCATTTATAGTAATTATCGTTTATCACAAAGACCGTTTATAGCAACGACCATTTATAGCAAATATCGTTTATCCCAAAGACCATTCATAGCAACGACCATTTATAGCAAATATCGTTTTTCACGATGCTCAAAGAACAGGTGTCATAAAGCATTTATAATAGAGTATGCTCATCATTATGAAACAGAACATCAGAACACATACCAGTTGTTGTAAAGAGCATATGTTCAGGAGAATATTTATCAAGTAATCCAACTGGTATTTCATGTTTACAACTTATAGTTCAGTAATTGATTTCAAATATCATTTGCATCGGCACAGAAGATAAATCTCCTGCTACATTTGAGTAATCGATTGTGTATTGTAATGTCCCAAAGTGAGTAGTCGGATTCCCAATAGCACTTTCCTCAAGTTCATTTACGTAATCGATTTTGTATATTGGCCAGCCCTCAAGAAACTGAGTGATCCTGTCTGCTCACTGGCCGAGTAATTGACCTTTTTTTAAAGTAAATTTTCTTATTTAAATAAAACACAGAAATATGCACGGACACTCAATAGGAGAGATTCAGTTCTACGTCTAAGTTGGGAGATACATAGAGTTCATCAGTTGAATCAAAGGAGATTCAGTTCTACGTCTAAGTTGGGAGATACATAGAGTTCATCAGTTGAATCAAAGGAGATTCAGTTCTACGTCTAAGTTGGGAGATACATAGAGTTCATCAGTTGAATCAAACGAAAATCACGTGAACAGATGGCAGGTGGGAGAACGGTTAGTGCGATCAACCAGTGATAACAAAGGTAAGGGTTCTTACTGCGTGAACCTCTAGACGACGTCAATAAGTTCGAAGAAAGGGTTCGTCAGCTCAAGGCTGGTAGCTATTGCTGCACGTCTATACTGACCAGGTGAGTGTAGCTATTGCTGCACTTCTATACTAACCAGGTGAGTGTAGCTATTGCTGCACTTCTATACTAACCAGGTGAGTGTAGCTATTGCTGCACTTCTATACTAACCAGGTGAGTGTAGCTATTGCTGCACGTCTATACTGACCAGATGAGTGTAGCTATTGCTGCACGTCTATACTGACCAGGTGAGTGTAGCTATTGCTGCACTTCTATACTAACCAGGTGAGTGTAGCTATTGCTGCACGTCTATACTGACCAGGTGAGTGTAGCTATTGCTGCACTTCTATACTAACCAGGTGAGTGTAGCTATTGCTGCACTTCTATACTGACCAGGTGAGTGAAGCTATTGCTGCACTTCTATACTAACCAGGTGAGTGTAGCTATTGCTGCACTTCTATACTGACCAAATGAGTGTAGCTATTGCTGCACGTCTATTTTAACCAGGTGAGTGTAGCTATAGCTGCACTTCTATACTAACCAGGTGAGTGTAGCTATAGCTGCACTTCTATACTAACCAGGTGAGTGTAGCTATTGCTGCACTTCTATACTAACCAGGTGAGTGTAGCTATTGCTGCACTTCTATACTAACCAGGTGAGTGTAGCTATTGCTGCACTTCTATACTGACCAGGTGAGTGTAGCTATTGCTGCACTTCTATACTGACCAGGTGAGTGAAGCTATTGCTGCACTTCTATACTAACCAGGTGAGTGTAGCTATTGCTGCACTTCTATACTGACCAGATGAATGTAGCTATTGCTGCACGTCTATTTTAACCAGGTGAGTTAGCTATAGCTGCACTTCTATACTAACCAGGTGAGTGTAGCTATAGCTGCACTTATATACTAACCAGGTGAGTGTAGCTATTGCTGCACGTCTATACTGACCAGGTGTTCCAGCTCATCTTTCTCTTCCTGTCGTTCCCCCGACGGCTACTAAAGAACTCTATAATCATCTTTCTCATTCTCCATTAAAAGGACGTGAAGTGGACGCAGATACATTGTATTTTGATTTGTTGTAAAACTGTTACATTTACGTCTTTCTGCCCAGCACATCCGACTTCAAAATAGTGTTATGGAGAACCAAATTGCCTTCCTTCTGGATCTCTATTCACTTGACCAGACTAGAACGATTAATTTGTTTCTAGGGGCAGCTCGAAGAGGAGGAGTACGATCTGGATAGTTCTGGTTCACCTATCTAGGCGCAAGCTTTGAGTCGCTGACAGCCTCCTGCCCTCCTACTGACCCGTTACGTTAGATATTAGTGGATCGGCTTCTTGGTATGGCCAAGGTAACCGAACTGTTCTTAACATAATTCCGGATGAAAATTCAAAATAGAAAACAGGGAAAAGAGGCGGGGGGGGGGAGAAGAGAACGAGAGAGAGGGAGAGAGGGAGAAAGAGAGATGAGAGAAAGAGGGAGGAAGAGAGAGAAAGAGAAATCACTTTTATTTAAAATTAAAATAATGACCTGGAGATGGACACATTTCACAACGACACAAAAGAAGGCATTAAAAGCAACCTAAGAATATAATTACATGCGGCTTAAAAAGCAGAATTATACAATAATTAAATATAAACAAAACAACGCAGTTATTGATTAAGTAACCGGCAACTGCATATGTGAAAGTTTAATGTAGAAGATGTTATAAACGACTATACCCATAATAGAATTCTTCAACCATCGGGCAATGTGGCGGTTGTCTGAGAAGAGTGTGTCGTTAACTGAGGTGTTACGGTAATGCATTGTAGACACAACAGCGAAATGTGAGAGAATGAAGAAGGATAGAAAGAAGTGGGACGACAACATAAAGGAAGAGACAGTTTGGGTTTTCTTGACACGTACCATCAAGTTGATTATGACTCTCCACAATTTCTTGTCTTGGTAGTTGTAGAGGGAGCGAGCATTGCTTGAATGGGCGTCGTCTCTAAACATTCGCTCCCCCCCAGAGTAGACCAACACATTTACCAGCTGTCCTGAGTGGACGTACTCGACACTGACACTCAAGAACAACAACAGTAATGTGTAGGCAACGTCACTCAAAAGATCAGCAGAGAGGCGCGTCAGTCAGCCTGCGCTATTCGCATCGTTACAACTAGGCGCGTCAGTCAGCCTGCGCTATTCGCATCGTTACAACTAGGCGCGTCAGTCAGCCGGCGCTACTCGCATCGTTACAACTTGGCGCGTCAGTCAGCCGGCGCTACTCGTATCGTTACAACTAGGCGCGTCAGTCAGCCTGCGCTATTCGCATCGTTACAACTAGGCGCGTCAGTCAGCCTGCGCTACTCGTATCGTTACAACTAGGCGCGTCAGTCAGCCGGCGCTATTCGCATCGTTACAACTAGGCGCGTCAGTCAGCCGGCGCTACTCGTATCGTTACAACTAGGCGCGTCAGTCAGCCTGCGCTATTCGCATCGTTACAACTAGGCGCGTCAGTCAGCCTGCGCTACTCGTATCGTTACAACTAGGCGCGTCAGTCAGCCGGCGCTACTCGCATCGTTACGACTAGGCGCGTCAGTCAGCCGGCGCTACTCGCATCGTTACAACTAGGCGCGTCAGTCAGCCTGCGCTATTCGCATCGTTACAGCTAGGCGCGTCAGTCAGCCTGCGCTATTCGCATCGTTACAACTAGGCGCGTCAGTCAGCCTGTGCTATGCGCATCGTTACAACTAGGCGCGTCAGTCAGCCTGTGCTATGCGCATCGTTATAACTAGGCGCCACACACACACCCACACACACATACATGTACACACAACCACACATTTCTTGACATTTCTCATACCATGAACTTATGTTCAAATGTCAATGTCATATCTTCATCAATGCCTAGAACTAGAGAACAAATGAACATGTCAGTAGCCAGTCAGGCATCATGTATACTCTTTTGTAGACTTCCTACCAAACCATCAAATTTAAATATCTTTTCTGCCTGTTTTCCTCTAATTTTGTTTCCCCTCATTTTTTTCCTGGTGTCACATTCAAGTTCAGTTGTTCAATTTTTAATGAATAACTACAAACAATGATGAATGACTCATTCAATGAATGACCACAAGCAATGATGAATGATTCATTCAATGAATGACCACAAGCAATGATGAATGATCCATTCAATGAATGACCACACGCAATGATGAATGATTCATTCAATGAATGACCACACGCAATGATGAATGATCCATTCAATGAATGACCACAAGCAATGATGAATGATTCATTCAATGAATGACCACAAGCAATGATGAATGATTCATTCAATGAATGACCACACGCAATGATGAATGACTCATTCAATGAATGACCACACGCAATGATGAATGACTCATTCAATGAATGACCACACGCAATGATGAATGACTCATTCAATGAATGACCACAAGCAATGATGAATGATTCATTCAATGAATGACCACACGCAATGATGAATGACTCATTCAATGAATGACCACACGCAATGATGAATGATTCATTCAATGAATGACCACAAGCAATGATGAATGATTCATTCAATGAATGACAACAAGCAATGATGAATTATTCATTCTCCTGGTTATAATATCTTTTCTGATTGCAATTAAAAAAAAAAATTAAAAACAAACATTGTTCTTTCAGCTGTCCATGTTAGTTGGATATTCTCCTGTAAAAGCACACAGCTATTCTCAGAAATCCAATAAAAATATTGAGATATGACGATGCTAGTTACCACGCTTGTCCTAACTACCCTAAACTATTATCATGCGCCATGCCGGTTGCATTCGGAGATCATGTCCATTCAGAATTTGTTGTCCACAGTGCATTGTATAAATTTATATTGTTAACTTTTTACCACGCCACGGTACCAAGCTATCTAGCACCTTCTCTCTTTGTCGCCCGCGATCTCTCTTTCCTTATATTTTGACAGTTGTAACCAAATATTCTAACTTTAATCTTTTCATGAATTGCCCGGAAAATGTTGATTGTTTCTTTCTGATGTTGTTAGGAGCTCCTTTTTGTGTTGGCCTCTTTGAGAATTTCCTCGGTTGATCTTTTTAGTCGTCCAGGGAACTCTGAACAGTAATCGGAGAAATCCCATCTCTGTGTCCTCTAATCGTTATTTCATTTGTTTTTGTCCTGTCAATGTTCCCATGGGTCAGAATTAGTTCTACACAGCGCCGAATAACGATGTTTCTCATGTTTCTATCGACATAGACCTGTTGCTCACGATGTTTCTCATATTTCTATCGACATCGACCTGTTGCTCACTATGTTTCTCATATTTCTATCGTCATAGACCTGTTTCTCACGATGTTTCTCATATTTCAATCGTCATAGACCTGTTTCCCACGATGTTTCTCATATTTCAATCGTCATAGACCTGTTTCTCACGATGTTTCTCATATTTCAATCGACATAGACCTGTTTCTCATATTTCAATCGTCATAGACCTGTTTCTCATATTTCTATCGTCATAGACCTGTTTCTCACGATGTTTCTCATATTTCTATCGACATAGACCTGTTTCTCATATTTCAATCGACATAGACCTGTTTCTCATATTTCTATCGTCATAGACCTGTTTCTCACGATGTTTCTCATATTTCTATCGACATAGACCTGTTTCTCATATTTCAATCGACATAGACCTGTTTCTCATATTTCTATCGTCATAGACCTGTTTCTCACGATGTTTCTCATATTTCAATCGTCATAGACCTGTTTCCCACGATGTTTCTCATATTTCAATCGTCATAGACCTGTTTCTCACGATGTTTCTCATATTTCAATCGACATAGACCTGTTTCTCATATTTCTATCGACACAGACCTGTTGCTCACGATGTTTCTCATATTTCAATCGTCATAGACCTGTTTCTCACGATGTTTCTCATATTTCTATCGATATCGACCTGTTTCTCACGATATTTCTCATATTTCTATCGACATCGACCTGTTTCTCACGATATTTCTCATATTTCTATCGACATCGACCTGTTTCTCACGACATTTCTCATGTTTCTATCGACATCGACCTGTTTCTCACGATGTTTCTCATTTTCTCAAGCTGTAGACAAATGTAAGGCGAAGTGATGTTACACAAATAAATACTGTATTTTTAAAAAGTAGATTTGAAGACGAAAAAAAAAGATCATGAAACCATGTAAAGCTGTTGCTGCTGTTATACACGCAATGCAATCAAATATAAATACCTTCTTGTGTTTGTATTATTACTATTGAGTTTAATATTAGAAACGTTTGTTAACTGGTTAATTTAGTGGGTGGTCACCCTTTATAAGCCCCGTAATGGGAATCGTAAATTATAAGTTATAGATTGACGAAGAGCCATGACCTCTGATGGATCAAAGGGGCTAATTACAAAATGGAATAACCCACAATGCAGATAATTATGTCATATATTAATTTAGATCATTTAACACAGTACATAACACTGCTGATAATTATACAAACAATGAAATAACAAGACGTTATAATAGGCACATCAGGATTGTGATGTCAGCAATCGATAATTAACAAGACGTTATAATAGGTACAACATGATTGTGATGTCAGCAATCGACAATTAACAAGATGTTATAATAGGCACAACATGATTGTGATGTCAGCAATCGATAATTAACAAGATGTTATAATAGGCACATCATGATTGTGATGTCAGCAATCGGTAATTAACAAGATGTTATAATAGGCACAACATGATTGTGATGTCAGCAATCGATAATTAACAAGATGTTATAATAGGCACACTAGGATTGTGGTGTCAGCAATCGATAATTAACAAGATGTTATAATAGGCACACTAGGATTGTGGTGTCAGCAATCGATAATTAACAAGATGTCCTCATCAAGGCCAGCTCCTTGTCGTGGGGATGGGGCTTAACAGTCACCAGGGACTGAAAACAAAGACTGGCCAGGCCTTCCTACAACCAAGCAAGACCACAGTCTGCTCTAGCAAGTTCAAGTGCTGAAGTCGGAGGCAACCAGCCAAAAGGCGCACAAAAATCAGGATGCCACGCACTCAACGCAAATGGAAGAATGTCTACAACCGCAAATCGATATGGCACTCGCCCTGTGATGGACACTCAGGCAGGAGCAGCGCCGGGCCCTCAGCCTCGAAAGGGCCCAACCTCTAATACTGGATGTCCTTCTCAACCGCTCTGTGGAGTCAGGGGGCGAGAGAATAGAGCTACTGGCCAATCCAAAATAAGACCACTTAAAATAATGCACTGGAATGCTGAAGGCATCAACAGCAAAAGAGATGGGTACAGTAAAAAGATAGAATTAGAGAATATCCTGCATGAAGAACAAGTAAGCATATGCTGTTTGCAGGAAACCCATCTAAACAACGACATAGCCTTGAAGATTAGGGGATACCAGTGCTACCGATCTGACAGAAAAAATAGACAAAAGGGCGGAATACTGACTCTTGTAAGGAACAACATTAATGCATGTCAGATTGAAGTGTATATGGATGGGGCGGAATATCAAATACTGCACCTCAGGACAGGAAATACAGACTTCCATCTACTTAACTACTACTGTCCGAGTGACCGCCCACTAGCACTAGACACAATTACATTACAAGAAAGAATAATTGTATGTGGAGACTTTAACAGCCATTCACAGAGCTGGGGCTATGAACATATGGACAAGAGAGGTGAAGAGCTTGAAAATTGGCAGGATGACAATGGGCTTATACTATTAAACCAGGCAACAGATCCACCAACATTCTACTCCAGATCATGGCATACCACATCTACACCAGACCTTGCTTTCCATTCACCAGACCTGGATTGGAATATCACACGAATTGTTGGGAAACAACTTGGAGGCAGCGACCACCGACCAGTCTTTTTAGTGGTACAAAATAAGGCCATCAGGGAGAGCAGCACTCTCTCCAGATGGAATTACAAAAAGGCAGACTGGAAAATGTATCAACACTACACCAGTGTACTGACTAAAGATATAAATACAGATAGAGACATCAACAAAATAGTTGATGAATTCAGTAGACTAATAATACAAGCTGCCAGTGAAACAATACCTAGAGGGGCACGGAAACACTACAAACCATACTGGAGTAGTGAACTAGAGCAACTACACAATGACATGGAAACATCTCGAAAGCAAGCAGAAAATAACCCTTGCCAAGAACACCACAACAACTACCAGCATGCTAAAGCCAAATTTCAACGGGCTAAACTACAAGCCAGACGGAGAAGCTGGAAAGAGAAAACAGAGTCCTTGAATCTTGAACGAGACACAAGAAAAGTGTGGAAGCTTGTAAAACAGCTGAATGATGAGGGTACAGAAAGGAACACCAAAATTACACTGAAGAAGGATGGAAACATTCTAACAGGTAAACATGCAGCAAATTACTTTGCAGACTCCTTTGCAAATGACAATAATATTGAAACTAGCCTAGAAAAACGACAAGAGACCCGTTTAAAACAACAAAATGCAAGACAAGAAGAGACCACACATGAAGTAATGGAAACACCCATTACACAAAGAGAGCTAGAGCTGGCAATATCCAAATTAAAAATGAAAAAGTCACCAGGCAGTGATGGAGTGTCCAATGAAATGATTAAGAACTTGGGAACTGCAGCTAAAGCAAAACTACTGCAGATCTACAACATTTGCTGGATCACAGGTAGAGTGCCACAGGCATGGAGAGAAGCAATTATGATACCATTACTAAAGCCAGGAAAAGATGGTTCAATGACATCCAGCTATAGACCAATCAGCCTTACAAGCTGTTTGTGTAAAACAATGGAACGTATAATCAATCTCAGACTGCAGTGGTACCTGGAAAGTGAAAATCTCCTTGTCCCACAACAAGCAGGCTTTAGACAGTGTTACTCTACCGAAGATCAAGCAACCTATCTTTCCCAGGAAATTGAAGATGCGTTTCAAGAAAAGAAACTGGTACTAGCAGCATGGATAGACCTAAAGAAAGCATTTGATAAGGTATGGAAGGAAGGGCTTTTGAAGAAACTGAGAAATTATGGAGTAAATGGCAGGATGTACAAATGGGTCAAAGCATACCTGCATAATAGGAGAGCCAGAGTGCAACTGGATGGTCTTAAGAGTAAGAAGGTCTTATTGCGCCAGGGCGTTCCACAAGGAGGGGTACTATCTCCAACACTTTTTCTGATCTACATCAATGACATAGTTACTGAACTACCACATGGCATCAAAGTGGCAATGTATGCAGATGACTTGGTAATGTGGTGCACAGAGGAGTATGCAACAGTGGCCTCCAAATTGCTACAAAGAGCTATGAATGCACTGAATTCATGGACAAATAGATGGTGTATCAGCATCAATACAGACAAATGCAGTACTACACTTTTCACACTCTCCCCAAAACAAAAAGCAGGAGCCATCTACATAAACAATGAGCCTGTGAAAGAAGACATACAAGCTACATATCTCGGAGTTACATTTGATAACAAACTATCTTGGAAACAGCAGATAAATAAGGCAACCCAAAAAGCAAGGAGGAAATTGGCTATTCTAAGAAAGTTGTGTGGAACCACATGGGGTGCGAGTGGGAAAATACTCAGTAAAGTTTACCAACAGAGTATACGCCCACATTTAGAATATGGATCATCCGCATGGTGCTCAGCATCAAACACCACATTGCAAGAACTGGATAAAGTACAAAACCAGGCACTTAGGGTCATCACAGGAGCAATGAAATCAACACCAATATTGGAGATGGAGAAATTGTGGAGGATACCAGCACTGAGAGAACGGAGAGACACAAAGGTGCTGATACAGGCAGAAAAATTTGTATGCATGCCGAGACATCCAATGAAGGACAGATTCCAAAATCTTGCATTGGGACGACTTAAGAGAAGCAGTTTTATCCACCAAGCCAAGCGTATTAGTAGACAAACACCAGACATACCAAGAGTTGTTAAACCCCTTCTGCCCATACCAGAACAGACTCCCTGGACAGATGAATCAGGATTATCAGTTCAAATACGGACAGAAGTGAAAGGAATAGTTGACAAAGAGGAACAAAATAGTCTACAGCGAAAAACAATAACTCTCAGTTTCCTGGATGAAGAATACCCACAAGACCTATGGATCCGTGTGTACACAGATGGATCAGCACAGAATGCAGTAAAGAATGGGGGAGCAGGTGCATATATAGAGTACCCAAATAACACTAGGGATATGAATAAAATAGCAACAGGGAAATATTGTCACAATTATGATGCAGAAATACAAGCAATAAAGTTGGCAATAGAAAAGCTGCTGAACAGTAATCTTAGCCCACAGCCTGTAGTGTTTTTGACAGATGCAAGATCAGTACTCCAGGCACTACAATCCAGAAAATTACCACATCTACAGACCTTATTGACTGAACTCTGCAAGCACCACAGGGTTGCCCTGCAGTGGATCCCGTCTCACTGTGGAATACCAGGAAATGAGAAAGCAGATCAGTTGGCAAAGGAAGGTTCAACAGGCACACAACTAGATACACCAGTCACATACCATCATAAGAAACAGATAATCAAATCAATCAGAGGACCACAAGCCCCATATCAGGATGCCTTTCATAATATGAATAGATATGAACAAGTTATCATTATACGCCTAAGAACAGGACACAATCGACTCCATAGTCACATGTATACAAAATTCAAGATCGGCACATCAACTACTTGTACATGTGGACAGGCACCCCAGACTGCTGAACACATACTTCAAGACTGCACTGAATATAGTAGACTGAGGAAAATCCATTGGCCCATAGATACAACACTACAGACAAAACTATATGGGCCACTGCAAGAATTACAAAAGACAGTAAAATTCATACAGAAAACGACATTGCTGATATAGACAATACTTCGAGCGAACGAAAGATAGATAGATTAACAAGATGTTATAATAGGCACACTAGGATTGTGGTGTCAGCAATCGATAATTAACAAGATGTTATAATAGGCACAACATGATTGTGATGTCAGCAATCGATAATTAACAAGATGTTATAATAGGCACAACATGATTGTGATGTCAGCAATCGATAATTAACAAGATGTATAATAGGCACAACATGATTGTGATGTCAGCAATTAACAATTAACAAGATGTTATAATAGGCACAACATGATTGTGATGTCAGCAATTAACAATAAAAACACGCAAAACGATAACCCTGGGTCACGCAAAGAAACAATTCCTCTATTCCACAAAGTCCATTGTCCACTTCCCTAATAGAAGGACAACATAAATGTCCTATGTGTGAGGATATCCTACATCGCGAGTGGTCAGGGCACAAGGTAGGGAGTACAACAGGTCCCCGTGGTACGGGCAGTGTAATGAGATTTCGTTGTTTGAACTAGAGATACATCTTTTCCGTTTTACCGAAAGAGGTTAGGGGTGGGGAGTGGTGAGTGGAAAGGCTGATTTATTTAGTCACTGACATTTCATGTGTGTATGTGTGTGTGAGAGAGAGAGAGAGAGAGAGAGAGAGAGAGAGAGAGAGAGAATGACGTACCGGCCAACAATGGCTGATTATATATGTAAGTTATGGGAGCCGCGATAGCTCAGTGGTTAGTGAACTGGACTACAAAGGACAAGAGGTAGGGTTCGATCCCAACCGACGGCTTCCGGGTTCACCCAGCCTTTAATGGGTATCGGATTTTTTTCTGGGAAAGTAAAGCGGCACGGGCGTAATACCGACCACATTACCCCAAAAATCATGCGCCGAAGGTCTGTAAAATTTATGGTCACTAACACCATATTCCCTATACGCCACTAGGCGTAAGGGAGGTACTTTACTTTTTATTTTATATCGCCTGGTGCGGAGAATAGAGATTAATTTATGTGAATAACTGAAGGGTAGACGTGTGGCTAATGCAGGTTGATTTGAATGGTTGATAGAGGCTGGTGTGTGTACCTAATCAAAGTTATAAGTAAACGGTAACTCTATATACGGATCTTCGCAGCAGGAGGTAATCCGATCATCAGAAGGGACCTCTCGCGCAAGTGTTTCGGCCCTTCAGTTTCTTGGGTCTGCTCGCTATGTGAGCACCCACATGAAACAGTAGAACATCACCTTTTTGACTGTCCAAAGCTCACTGACATCAGAGGAAATCTATGTCATCAAAAACCTGATACATTGAACACTTTCTGTGGATCTACATGGGAACTCAGAAATACCTACAGATATCATTCTATGGCATTGGGCCAAAGGGGATCCAGCGGGATCAATAACAACACATTGTTAGTAAAAGAGATTAATTTGTGTGGCTGATAAAGGTTAATTTGTGTGGCTGATTGAGGTTAATTTATGTGACTGATAAGGTTAATTTGAATGGCTGATAAAGGTTAATTTGTGTGGTTGATAAAGGTTAATTTGTGTGGCTGATAAAGGTTAATTTGTGTGGCTGATTGAGGTTAATTTGTGTGGCTGATTGAAGTTAATTAGTGTGGCTGATAAAAGTTAATTTGTGTGGCTGATTGAGGTTAATTTGTGTGGCTGATAGAGGTTAATTTGTGTGGTTGATAAAGGTTAATTTGTGTGGCTGATTTAAGTTAATTTGTGTGGCTGATAAAGGTTAATTTGTGTGGCTGATTGAGGTTAATTTGTGTGGCTGATAGAGGTTAATTTGTGTGGTTGATAAAGGTTAATTAGTGTGTGGCTGATTGAAGTTAATTTGTGTGGCTGATAAGGTTAATTTGTGTGGCTGATAAAGGTTAATCTGTGTGGCTGATTGAGGTTAACTTGTGTGGCTGATAGAGGTTAATTTGTGTGGCTGATAAAGGTTAACTTGTGTGGTTGATAAGGTTAATTTGTGTGGCTAATTGAGGTTAATTTGTGTGACTGATAAAGTTAATTTGTGTGGCTGATAAAGGTTAATTTATGTGGTTGATAAAGGTTAATTTGTGTGGTTGATAAGGGTTAATTTGTGTGGCTGATTGAAGTTAATTTGTGTGGCTGATAAAGGTTAATTTGTGTGGTTGATAAGGGTTAATTTTTGTGGCTGATTGAAGTTAAATTGTGTTGCTGATAAAGGTTAATTTGTGTGGTTGATAAGGGTTAATTTGTGTGGCTGATTAAAGTTAATTTGTGTGACTGATAAAGTTAATTTGTATGGCTGATAAAGGTTAATTTATGTGGTTGATAAAGGTTAATTTGTGTGGTTGATAAGGGTTAATTTGTGTGGCTGATTGAAGTTAATTTGTGTGGCTGATAAAGGTTAATTTGTGTGGCTGATTGAGGTTAATTTGTGTAGCTGATAGAGGTTAATTTGTGTGGCTGATAAAGGTTTATTTGTGTGGCTGATAAAGGTTAATTTGTGTGGCTGATAAAGGTGAATTTGTTTGGTTGATAAGGTTAATTTGTGTGGCTAATTGAGGTTAATTTGTGTGACTGATAAAGTTAATTTGTATGGCTGATAAAGGTTAATTTATGTGGTTGATAAAGGTTAATTTGTGTGGTTGATAAGGGTTAATTTGTGTGGCTGATAAAGGTTAATTTGTGTGGCTGATAAAGGTGAATTTGTTTGGCTGATAAAGGTTAATTTGTGTGGCTGATTGAGGTTAGTTTGTGTGGCGGATAAAGGTTAATTTGTGTGGCTGATAAAAGTTAATTTGTGTGGCTGATAAAGGTTAATCTATGAGGGTAACACAAATTAGTTGCAAGAGGGATTGATATAGGTGGCTAAGAAAGATTGATATAGGTGGCTAAGAGAGATTAATATGGGTGGCTAAGAGAAATTGATAATAGGTGGCTAAGAGAGATTAATATGGGTGGCTAAGAGAGATTGATATAGGCGGCTAAGAGAGATTAATATGGGTAAAAGTAAAAGTAAAGTACCCCCCGTCACGCCAAGTGGCGTATAGGGAAATATGGTGTTAGTGACCCTATATTTTACAGACCTTCAGCACATGATTTTTTGGGGTAATGTGGTCGGTATTACGCCCATGCTGCTTTACTTTCCCAGAAAAATCCGGTACCCATTTAAGGCTGGGTGAACCCGGAGCCGTCGGTTGGGATCGAACCCTACCCCTTGTCCGTAGTAGTCCAGTTCACTAACCACTGAGCTATCGCGGCTCCCACTAATTTTTAGGGAATTAGTAAAACCCAGGTGTCCTCGCCAGGGAACGAACCCGGCTGTTGCCGTGGTAAGCCAACCGCCTATCGATTGTGCTAACCGGACACCCATTAATATGGGTGGCTAAGGGAAATTGATAATAGGTGGCTAAGAGAAATTCATATAGGTGGCTAAGAGAGATTGATATAGGTGGCTAAGAGAGATTGATATAGGTGGCTAAGAGAGATTGATATAGGTAGCTAAGAGAGATTGATATAGGTGGCTAAGAGAGATTGATATAGGTGGCTAAGAGAGATTGATATAGGTAGCTAAGAGAGATTGATATATGTGGTTAAGAGAGATTGATATAGGTGACTAAGAGAGATTGATATAGGTGACAAAGAGAGATTGATATAGGTGACTAAGAGAGATTGATATAGGTGACTAAGAGAGATTAATATGTGTGGCTAAGAGAAATTGATAATAGGTGGCTAAGAGAAATTAATATAGGTGGCTAAGAGAGATTGATATAGGTGGCTAAGAGAGATGGATATAGGTGGCTAAGAGAGATTGATATAGGTAGCTAAGAGAGATTGATATAGGTGGCTAAGAGAGATTGATATAGGTGGCTAAGAGAGATTGATATAGGTAGCTAAGAGAGATTGATATATGTGGTTAAGAGAGATTGATATAGGTGACTAAGAGAGATTGATATAGGTGACAAAGAGAGATTGATATAGGTGACTAAGAGAGATTGATATAGGTGACTAAGAGAGATTGATATAGGTGACAAAGTGAGATTGATATAGGTGACTAAGAGAGATTAATATAGGTGACAAAGAGAGATTGATATAGGTGGCTAAGAGAGATTAATATTGGTGGCTATGAGAGATTGATATAGATGGCTAATAGATATTGATATAGGTGGCTAAGAGCGATTGATATAGGCGGCTAAGAGAGATTGATATAGGTGGCTAAGAGAAATTAATATTGGTGGCTATGAGAGATTAATATAGTGGGCTAATAGATATTGATATAGGTGGCTAAGAGAGATTGATATATGTGGCTAGGAGAGATTGATATAGGTGGCTAATAGAAATTGATATAGGTGACTAATAGAAATTGATAAAGGGGGCTAAAAGAAATTGATTTAGGTGGCTATTAGAGATTGATATATGTGGCTAATAGAGATTGATATAGGTGGCTAATATAGAAATTGATATAGGTGGCAAATAGAAATTGATATAGGTGGCTATTAGAGATTGATTTAGGTGGCTAATAGAGATTGATATAGGAGGCTAATATAGAAATTGATATAGGTGGCAAATAGAAATTGATATAGGGGGCTAATAGAAATTGATAAAGGGGGCAAAAAGAAATTGATATAGGGGGCTAATAGAGATTGATATCGGTGGCTAGTATAGAGATTGATATATGTGGCTAATAGAGATTGATATAGGTGGCTAATAGAGATTGATATAGGTGGCTAATAGAGATTGATATACGTGGCAAATAGAAATTGATATACGTGGCTACAAGAAATTGATATTGGTGGCTAATAGAGATTGATATAGGTGGCTAATAGAGATTGATATAGGTGACTAATAGAAATTGATACAGGTGGTTAATAGAGATTGTTATAGGTGGCTAATAGAGATTGATATAGGGGGCTAAAAGAAATTGATATAGATGGCTAATAAAGATTGATATAGGTGGCTAAAAGAAATTGACATGGGTGGCTAATAGAGATTGATATAGGTGGCTAATAGAGATTGATATAGGTGGCTAAAAGAAATTGATATAGGTCGCTAATAGAGATTTATATAGGTGGCTAATAGAGATTGATTAGGTGGCTAATATAGAGATTGATATAGGTGGCTAATATAGAGATTGATATAGGTGGCTAATATAGAGATTGATGTAGGTGGCTAATATAGAGATTGATATAGGTGGCTAATATAGAGATTGATATAGGTGGCTAATATAGAGATTGATATAGGTGGCTAATATAGAGATTGATATAGGTGGCTAATATAGAGATTGATATGTGTGGCTAATATAGGGATTGATGTATGTGGCTAATATAGAGATTGATATAGGTGGCTAATATAGAGATTGATATAGGTGGCTAATATAGAGATTGATATAGGTGGCTAATATAGAGATTGATATAGGTGGCTAATATAGAGATTGATATAGGTGGCTAATATAGAGATTGATATGTGTGGCTAATATAGGGATTGATGTATTTGGCTAATATAGGGATTGATGTATGTGGCTAATATAGGGATTGATGTATGTGGCTAATATAGGGATTGATGTATGTGGCTAATCGAGGGTAGTCTATGAGCTCAGTTAGGTTTATCTGTGACGTTATTATAGAATTGTTTGTTCCGCAATTAATGGCAAGAGACATTAGCAGAAAACACAACAACATGACGTTATGGCAAACAATTACAACATGACGTTATGGCAAACACATTACAACATGACGTTATGGCAAACACATTACAACATGACGTTATGGCAAACACATTACAACATGACGTTATGGCAAATACATTACAACATGACGTTATGGCAAACACATTACAACATGACGTTATGGCAAACACATTACAACATGACGTTATGGCAAACACATTACACCATGACGTTATGGCAAACACATTACAACATGACGTTATGGCAAACACATTACAACATGACGTTATAGCAAACACATTACAACATGACGTTATGGAAAACACATTACAACATGACGTTATGGCAAACACATTACAACATGACGTTATGGCAAACACATTACAACATGACGTTATGGCAAACACATTACAACATGACGTTATGGCAAACACATTACAACATGACGTTATGGCAAACACATTACAACATGACGTTATGGCAAACACATTACAACAATCAGTTTTCAATATTCACATCAGAGCCCTCACAACTTTCCATGTAATCAGACCGATTAAAAAAAAGTTCAGACAAACATTTTCCGCGTGCCATGATGAATAGACAGACAAGAATACGAGAAGAATGTATTATATCTTTTCCCGTCCTTTCACAAAACACGAAATGGTCTTTCTTGTTTTGTGTGTGTTATTATAATTCTTCAATGTAGTTTCATTTTTTTAGTTTGATGACATTTCTGTTTAGATTTTTTCAATATAATCCTCTCTCCTCTCTCTCTCTCTCTCTCTCTCTCTCTCTCTCTCTCCCTCCATATATATATGTATGGAGAGCCCCGTCACAAGTAGCGTATAGGGAATATGGTTTTCTTCTACTTTTCTCTTTCACTGATACCTAAAAGGTGTCGTGGTTTATATCATTTGTCGTTCTTGAGCTGCTCGAACTGTCTGAATTATAGTGATTTTCCTTTGTTGTTTCTTGTCTCTGTCACTGCATCTATCCATCTTCTTCTTTTCTCTTTCTCACTGATACCTAAAAGGTGTCGTAGTTTATATCATTTGTCGTTCTTGTGCTGCTCGAATTGTCTGAATTAGTGATTTTCCTTTGTTGTTACATGTCTCTGTCACTGCATCTATCCATCTTCTTCTGGGTCTTCCTCTTGGTCTTTTTCCTTGCATTCTTGAGAACGCCCTTGATGGTGATTGATAAGGATTCATTCTGACCAGGTGGCCAAACCATTTAAGTTGTTGTTGTTCTATATATTCTTGGCAGGGTTTAGTTCCTATCATTTTTCCTATGGTTTAATTTGGTATTCTATCTCTTCTTGTGTTGTTTGTTACTTTTCTCAAGCATCGCATCTCACATGTATTGATCTTTCTTAAATGGGATTTAGAAAGGGTCCATGTTTGACTTTCATAGCACAAAGTTGGTAGGAAAATGCCATTTATTATTTGTCGTTTAGCTGGCATAGAAATGTTTGGATGTCTTAACAATGGTGAAAGCTGGTAATATGGTGTTAGTGACCATAATTTGTATAGACTTTCAGCACGTGAGTTTTGGGGTAATGTGGTCGGTATTACGCCCGTGCCGCTTTACTTTCCCAGAAAAAATGCGGTACCCATTAATGGCTGGGTGAACGCTGAAGCCGTCGATGAGGATGGAACCCGACCTCTTGTCCTTTGTAGTCCAGTTCACTAACCACTGAGCTATCGCAGCACTCCTATATATAGTACATCATTCTTTCTTTCTTGTTATCTTATAACATTCTCTAATTTGTTCTGTGCAGACAATAGCGCCTCATAGCTGGAAGCTGTTAGACTCTCATTGCTGATAGCTTGCGCCAGGATCTGTGAATCACAACCATCCAGAATCTATTCCACCTCTTCTATTCCACCTCCAGAAATAGACTAACCAGTCTAGTCTGACCACGCGAGTATGGTTCGAAGAGGGAAGACAACCCGGTACTCTAAAATAGCATACTGAAGTCGGATGTGTTGGGCCGAAAGGATCCAATATCACAATTTTACAGCAAACAACACACACAGTATACACGCCACTTAACGTCCTTTTAAGGGCGGATGATGAAGAGGTGTATTCCTTTAGTCATCAAGTGAACACAATCAAGCAAGTAGTTTGTTATGTTTCCTGTTTGGATTAATTAACAGAAGATGCTCACAAAATAGTACAGCAAAGTGAGCAGAAAATATTATTGTTAGAAGTTGCGGATAAGACAGGAGTAAACAAAGAAACGTTTCGACTCTTAAAAGTTTTCAACCAGGAACAAAGGCAAACAAAAACATATCGCCATTAATTACTACGTCTGTTGACATAGGTGACCATGACTCTCCACAACTCTCGATCTCGACAGTTATTTGTCATTTCTGTTGTTGACTTTCTGCCAAGCCATTCTCTTAAACTGTCTGGTATCTTTTCTCTTCGTCCCACAATTTCCACATTTGTCACAAAATATTCCAGCTGTTCCCTTCTCATTGAATGGAAAAAAGTGATGATTGTTTCTTCCTAATTTTGGAAATTAGCTCTATTTTTGCTTTGGCCTATTTCAGAACGTTTTAATTACTCTTCTTAGCTGTCAATGGTAACACCACAATTCTGCAAACTCCAGTAATTTTCTTTCTGTTGTCCTATTGTCCACGATTTACATCCATATTGTAAGACTCTTCTCTTTTACCTTTTAGCTCCTGGTGGAGCATAGGTCTTCAACAAACACTTTCCAAGTCGTTCTGTTTTTTGCCATTCTTTTAAGATCATTCCATGTCTTCCCCATCATCTTCATCTCTGCTTCTATCTGTCTTCTCCAAGAATTCCTTGGTCTTCCTCTTTGTCTTTTCCCCTGGGGATTCCAAAAAAGGGCCTGTTGTGTAATACTCTCAGTTGGCTTCCGTAGTGTGTGTCCTATCCATCGCCATCGTCTTCGCTGTATCTCTTTATCCACTGGTATTTGACCGGTACATTTCCATAATTCCACGTTAGTGACTTTGTCCTGCCATTTCCATCCCTTTATTCTGCGCAAGCATCCATTAATGAAAGTCTGTACTTTCGTGATTGTCAATTTTGTCATTCTCCATGTTTCACAGCCATATAATAGGACCGACTTAACATTTGAGTTGAAAATTTTTATTTTTGTATTTAGCCTAATTTCTTTGGATTTCCATATGTTTCCCAGTGCAATGAAAGCTCCTCTTGCTTTTGATATCCTTATTTTGGTATCATTTTCTGTTCCTCCCTCTTTATCTATATTACTGCCCAGATATATATAAGATTGTACGTCTAGTAGAGGTATTTCTCCTAGTTTTATATGGTTATTGCCAACTGCATTAATTCTCATAATATTGGTCTTATCTCTATTAATCTTTAGTCCTAGCTGTTGTGATCTCTCATCTAATATACTCATTTTATCCTGCATCTGTTGATGGCTGTGTGATAGGAGAGCTATGTCATCAGCAAAGTCTAAATCATCAAGTTGTTTGGTCAGTGACCACTGGATCCCATTTCTGTTGTTTTGAGTTATTTTCATAATCCAATCTATGGCCAGTAGAAAGAGAAATGGAGACAGGAGGCATCCTTGCCTTACTCCTGTTCTTATTTCAAATGCTTCTGTAAGCTGTCCTTCATGCACCACACTACATTTTGTTCCTTCATACATTGTTTTTATCAGGTTAATAAACTTTATGGGGATTCCGTAATGACTCAGCAACTTCCAAAGCATTCTTCTGTCTAAACTATCAAATGCCTTTTCGTAATCTATGAATCCAATATATAGTGGGGATTTTAGTTCTAAACTTTGTTCAACTATTATACGTAGGGTAGTTATTTGATCAGCACATGATCTGTTCTTCCTAAAACCTGCTTGTTCATCTCTCAAGTGTTTCTCTATAGCCTCTTTTAGTCTCTCCAGAATGATTCTGCCTAATATTTTTCCTGGCACTGATAGTAGCATAATTCCCCTATAATTTGTGCACTCCTGTAAACTTCCTTTCTTTGGTAGTTTGATCATATAACCTTCTCTCCAGTCTTTAGGTATTTCTTCCCTCTCCCAAATTTTATCCAATAGATCCTGTAACATCTTGGTAGAGGTGTTAATATCTGCTTTGATGGCTTCCGAAGGAATTTCATCTGGTCCTGTGGCTTTACCATCTTTTAATAATTTGATGGCTTTCATTATTTCTTCCTTGCTTGGTTTTCCGCAGTTAACGTGTAACTCTTCTTCTGCTGGTAGTATATCTGGAGGATTATTTGAGCCGGGTCTGTTCAAAAGTTCTTCAAAGTGTTCTTTCCATCTCTCCATTTGTTCCCTTATATTACTAAGCAGATTTCCTTTCTTGTCTTTGATAAAGGCGTTGATCTGTTTGTATTTTCCACCTAATTTCTTTGTGCTGTTGTACAGTTCTTTCATATTCCCTTTATTTGCTGCTTCTTCTGCCTCTTTAGCTAGTTCATCTATATATTTCCTCTTATCCCTTTTAATGCATCTTCTCACTTCTTTGTTCACCTCTGTGTAAGCTTCCTGTGTCTTGGCTTTATTACTTCTTGTTTTGCTTTTATTTATGTCTGCTTTCTTGTTCTTTCTTTCTTTAATTTTATCCAGGGTCTCTGCTGTCATCCATGCCTTATTCTGGCGTTCTCTTTTCCCCAGTGTTTCTTCGCATGTCTCTTTCCATATATTTTTTACCTGTTTCCAATGATCTTCTATATTTATTGTATTTTCTAGTTGTTGGAGGACTTGGTATTTGTTTGATATTGTGACTGCGAATTTATATTGTAAGACTGGTTCTACATAATTTTTAAGAACTATTTTTCATGTTTACAATGTCAAAAATTGATTACACAGTAATCAAAGAGAACTACTAAACAAAACAAATGAGATTTGTGGGGCATGTTAAAAGACACAGCAGCCTACTAAAAGTAAACTTTGAAGGGAAACTACAAAGGTAAAAGTGGTGGAGGCAGACCAAGACTACAGGGACGAGTAACATTAAAATATGGAAAGTCAGCCTATGACAACCTGCACCATCAAAGCAAGAGACAGCAGAATGGTGCTCCATGGTAACCAACCTTCAATGCGGAGTCGACACTCAATCATAATGATGAGAAAAAGAGGAAAAATAGAAAATGGTGCCCCGAGGAATGTGTCATTGTAACAAAGTACAAAACACGATACGTATGGTAACTATTGTTTGAAAATTAAAATTCTGAAAAACAAAATGGTTTCTATTAAAACTCTTCTTCCTCTTAGCAGTCACAAGCTAGTGGAAGTTTAGCAGTCACAAGCTAGTGGAAGCTTAGCAGTCACAAGCTAGTGCAAGCTTAGCAGTCACAAGCTAGTGGAAGCTTAGCAGTCACAAGCTAGTGGAAGCTTAGCAGTCACAAGCTAGTGGAAGTTCAAGTAATTTTTTTTTCGTTCGCCAGCTTTTACCTCTGACGAAGTCCCTAGAGACTAGGAACTAAATTTTGCGTGTTAATCCATTTTTCCCTGGCAGCCGTGTGCACAGGGGCCCTCGCCGCACAGGCAGATAACTCCGACTTCGGAGGTACTCATATCTTTACCGTCGTTGAGTAATTGACGTTTCAAGCCGGGCCTCGCTGCTGAGACCAGGGGTGGTTGCCGCAGAGAGAAATCATAAATAAAAATCCGGTTTTGCCGGGATTTGAACCCACAACCTCTCTCTCTCTCTCTCTCTCTCTCTCTCTCTCTCTCGGCCGGCGTCTTACCTCGAGACCAACCAGTTCCCCAAGTAATTTAATTATCAGAAATGAGCGAAATACTAAACTACCACTCACGAACGGCCGCATTCACTTTCCGTGTGTCTCCTGTTACTTTCTTTCTGTCTCCAAATCTGAGAGCCATCAACATTTTTGTTCACTTACATCTTGATTCACAGCCTCTAACCTCAATATTTTATTGATGGCATTACCTACAAGGCTGAACTAATCCGCTTCCAATTCATCCAGGTACCCAACTTCTACATCTTTTCCAGACTGCTGATCCTCAGTGACAATTAGTCTCAACGACACAGTCTTCTCATTACCCTGGTGGTTATCACAAGCTTCACCAGTAATCAGTTTCTCCGCTCATTCTCAGCCCCTTGATATCTTCGCTAAGTACAGAATTCTCGTTCTTTCTATCAACTTACTTTACTCCAATCTTCGGTATGTTTATATATTTAAAAAAAAAGGGTTACAACTATATTATATAAACTAACAATTATACTATATAATCTTACAACTATATTATATAAACTTACAACTGTACGATAATATATTAAACAACTACATTATACTATCTTACAACTATATTATATAATCTTACAACTATATTATATAATCTTACAACAATATTATATAATCTTACAACTATATTATATAATTTTACAACTATATTATATAATCTTAAAGTAAAGTAAAGTAAAGAGCCCCGTCACGCGAAGTGGCGTATAGGGAATATGGTGTTAGTGACCATAATTTGTATAGACCTTCAGCACGTGAGTTTTGAGGTAATGTGGTCGGTATTACGCCCGCGCCGCTTTACTTTCCCAGGAAAAAATCCAGTACCCATTTAAGGCTGGGTGAACCCAGCCAATCAACCACTAATATCTTCAGTAATAAAGAAAAGACGATGGTCATACGTTGGACATGTGATGAGAAGAGATAATAATCGAATAGCAAAGCAAGCCCTCATATGGGAAACAACAGGTAAAAGAAAAAGAGGAAGACCCAGGGAGACACTGAGAAGAACATTGATGAGAGAGGCAAGAGCAGCAGGAATCGGCTCCCTCAATGAGATAGAACTGCTTGCACAGAACAGAGACAGATGGCGAGATTTGATAAAATATCTTTAAAAGAAAACTGCTAGAACAAAAATTCATATAGGAGAAGGTGTATCTTGGTCTACGCCCTATGGGCCGGTTACGGCTCGAAAGGTCAATAGATAGATAGATAGAGAACCCGGAAGCCGTCGGTTGGGATCGAACCCTACCCCTTGTTCTTTGTAGTCCAGTTCACTAAACACTGAGCTATCGCGGCTCCCTATTGTATAATCGTACAACTATATTATATAATCTTACAACTATATTATATAATCTTACAACTATATTATATTATCTTACAACTATATTATATTATCTTACAACTATATTATATAAACTTACAACTATATTATATAAACTTACAACTATATTATATAATCTTACAACTATATTTTCGTGTGTTTGTTTATTGTTATCTTCTCTTATAACTATATTATTATTTCTTTACCTTTATCATTCCTCTTATAAATCATTATTATGTATTTATATTTTAATTGTAATAATACATATCTTATTATTGTTTATTTATTCATTTAGTAATTTTCTTCCTGCCTTCCTTCTTTACTTACTTACTTTTCAGCGTCGACGGGAGATGCAACTTGCGGCACTCAGCTCTTCTGTCTACCTCTCCAGTTATATTGTTTCCTCGTGTTAGCATTGTTCTTCTATCTATCCATCTTTATTTCGCAATCTCCACTTCGATCTAATATTGTCCAAGCGTTTGATAGTGACTCGTGTCTCACTAATTCATTTCTGTCTTACCATGAGCCAAACCATTTTGTTTGCTGTTCCTTTAGTGTATTCAACTGTGGCCATTATTCCTATCTTTGTTCTTCGTAAATGTTCTGATATTATCTCTTATGGCATATCGTCAGGTATGGCAAAAAGTAATTTTAATGCCAGGAAAAATATACTAACAACAAAACAAATATCAGCATGGCTGAAACTAAGAATGGTAAAATGTTACGTCTTCTCAATATTCCTGTATGGTGCAGAAACATGGACATTATACAAGAAAACAGAATAGAAAATTGAAGCCTTTGAAATGTGGATTTATAGAAGATTAGGTAGAATTGGATGGAAACAAAAGATAACAAACGATGAAGTTTTAAAACAACTGAAAATAAAAAGAGAACTACTAAATACAAGCAAGACAAGACAAATGAAATTTTTGGGATATGTTAAAAGACACAACAGCTTACCAAAAGTAATATTGGAAGGGAAAATACAAGGTAAAAGAGGCAGTGGCAGACCAAGACTAACATGGACGAGTAACATCAAAAGATGGACAAGTCAATCTATGTCAGCCTGCACCATCAAAGCAAGAAACCGAGTAGAATGGCGATCCATGGTAGCCAACCTTCGTTGCGGAGAAGGCACACGATGATGATGATGATGATGATGAGTATCTCTTAAACTGATTCCTGCCGTGCGTCTAACACACGCCACATCTGTGGTGACTATTTCTCTGATCGTTCTTGAGTCCAACGACCAGGTCTTGAATGGGAGAGTAAAGTTGGGGTAAAGATTGTCTTATTGACAGCTCGTTTTGTCTTTCTGGTTATTTTCTTGATGGCCAGTAATATCATCATCTGTACTGTCGTTTAACAGTCTACTAAAAGTCATCCTGGAGGGGAAAATACAAGGTAAAAGAGGCAGAGGCAGATCAAGACTAACATGGACGAGTAACATCAAAATATGGACAAATCAGCCTATGACAACCTGCACCATCAAAGCAAGAGACAGAGCAGAATGGTGCTCCATGGTAGCCAACCTTCGTTGCGGAGACGGCACTCGATGATGATGACTATCGTTTGGCAAAGCTGTGTGATTGAGACTGAATATAATCAAGTAAAATAAACATATAACCGTATGAAACAGCTAAACTAATAGAAAGACAATACAAACTACGACGTTTCGGTAAGAAACTTCATCAGGTGTAATAAACTATTCCAATTACAGAAAGAAATCCAAGTCAGAAAACAAAAACACTGATCTAAACATACTGCGGAAAGAAATTAATTACATTCTCTGAGTAGTAGTCAAGTCAGCATTTTACCTTCTACTGTATGCTGTAGAACCCGCAGTTACCATGCTACGCTACCATACGACGTGGTTGATGACAATCTATCTATCTATCTATTGACCTTTCGAGCCGTAACCGGCCCATAGGGCGTAGACCAAGATACACCTTCTCCTATATGAATTTTTGTTCTAGCAGTTTTCTTTTAAAGATATTTTATCAAATCTCGCCATCTGTCTCTGTTCTGTGCAAGCAGTTCTATCTCATTGAGGGAGCCGATTCCTGCTGCTCTTGCTTCTCTCATCAATGTTCTTCTCAGTGTCTCCCTGGGTCTTCCTCTTTTTCTTTTACCTGTTGTTTCCCATATGAGGGCTTGCTTTGCTATTCGATTATTATCTCTTCTCATCACATGTCCAACGTATGACCATCGTCTTTTCTTTATTACTGAAGATATTAGTGGTTGATTGGCGATTTCTCTAATTTCCTCGTTTGTTTTGAATTCGTTCCATTCTATACCAAGTATTTTCCTTAGACATTTATTTTCGAATGCGTTCAACTTTGTTTCTATATCTCTTGTTGTTTTCCAGCTTTCACACGCATACGTAAGGGTTGATAGTACATTTGATTTGAATAGCCTAAGTTTTGTGTTTGTGCTAATGAGTTTTGATTTCCACAACTTTTCAAGGCTTCTGAAAGACATTGCTGCTTTAGCCAGTCTGATTCTAATTTCTTTGCTCGTATCCCCTTCTCGATCAATGTGACTTCCAAGATAGATGAAGTGATCGATCTCTTCTACTGGTTTGTTTTCCATGTATATTTTGTCACTTGTTGGAATTAAACTTTTCATGACTTTAGTCTTTTCATGATTGACCTCAAGCCCAATTTTGCTGGCTATTGATGATAGTTCATTTGTGTTTTCCTGCATCGTTTTTATCTGATTGCTGATGAGAACTATGTCATCAGCAAAGTCCAGGTCCTCCAAATGGTCTCCTTGTATCCATTCGATGCCTTTATTACCAGTGCAGCATTTCTTCATTATGAAGTCCATAACAATTCCAAATAACAAGGGCGATAAAATACATCCTTGTTTAACCCCAGTTGATGACAAGCAAGATGGTTATTGATGAAGCAGATTTCTGTTCAATACCCTATCAGCATCATCAAAGTCATCATTATCGCTACCAACATTATAACATCATCATCTTCACAACCATTATCGTTATCCAAATAAACCACTGCCACCATCTTTATTATCACAACTACTACCACCATCATCTTTATCATCATAACCACCGCCACAACTACTACTATCATCACCACCATCACCACTCCCATCATCATCACCACCACAACTACCATCATCACCACTTCCATCATCATCACCACCACAACTACCACCATCACCACCACAACTACTACCATCACTATTTCCATCATCATCACCACCACAACTACCATCACAACTACTACAATCACTACTTCCATCATCATCACCACCACAACTACCACCATCACCACCACAACTACCATCATCACTACCACCATCACCACCACAACTACTACCATCACTACTTCCATCATCATCACCATCACAAATACCACCATCACCACCACAACTACCATCATCACTACCACCATCACCATCACAACTACCACCATCACCACCACAACTACCATCATCACTACCACCATCACCACCACAACTACCACCATCACTACCACCATCACCATCACAACTACCACCATCACCACCACAACTACCATCATCACTACCACCATCACCACCACAACTACCACCATCACTACTTCCATCATCATCACCATCACAACTACCACCATCACCACCACAACTACATTCATCACCACAACTACCACCATCACCACCACAACTACCACCATCACCACCACAACTACTACCATCACTATTTCCATAATCATCACCACCACCATCACCACTACCAACACTAACACAACTACCACCACCACCACTCCCATCATCATCATCATCATCATCATCACCATCACAACTACCACCATCACCATCACCACTCCCATCATCATCACTACCCTCAACGCTATCACCACCACCACCATCATCATCACCATCACAACTACCACCATCACCATCACCACTCCCATCACCACCACCACCATCATCACCACCATCATCATCATCACCAGCATAACTACCACCATCACCATCACCCTCACCACTCCTATCATCATCATCACCATCACAACTACCACCATCACCATCACCATCACCACTCCTATCATCACCATCACAACTACCACCATCACCACTCCCATCATCATCACTACCCTCAACGCTATCACCACCACCACCATCATCATCACCACCATCATCATCCTCACCAGCATAACTACCACCATCATCATCACCCTCACCACTCCTATCATCATCATCACCATCATAACTACCACCATCACCATCACCACTCCTATCATCACCATCACAACTACCACCATCACCACCACCACTCCCATCATCATCACTACCCTCAACGCTATCACCACCACCACCATCATCATCACCACCATCATCATCCTCACCAGCATAACTACCACCATCATCATCACCCTCACCACTCCTATCATCATCATCATCACCATCACAACTACCACCATCACCATCACCACTCCTATCATCACCATCACAACTACCACCATCACCACCACCACTCCCATCATCATCATCACCATCACAACTACCACCATCACCATCACCACTCCTATCATCACCATCACAACTACCACCATCACCACCACCACTCCTATCATCATCATCACCATCACAACTACCACCATCACCATCACCACTCCTATCATCACCATCACAACTACCACCATCACCATCACCACTCCTATCATCACCATCACAACTACCACCATCACCATCACCACTCCTATCATCACCATCACAACTACCACCATCACCATCACCACTCCTATCATCACCATCACAACTACCACCATCACCATCACCACTCCTATCATCACCATCACAACTACCACCATCACCACCACCATCATCATCGTTTACTACCACATCTTTTAACATTAGCCACAATTTCTGGCCATAACATTGTCTTTACAACTGTTCATAAACTCAACAGTTAATGTCCTACAAGATCGGTGCATTAACATGTCTGGTACCTCTTCTCTCGACTCCCTCAGTCGCTTCTTTCTTCCATGTTACCCTCTTGTCCAAACATTTTCCAGTTGCTTGTTTCTCATTCCCATATGACTAACTACAAAAGTTGATTACGTCCCCATGTCGGGGATAACTGGCTCTATTTTCGCTTTGGTGTATTCCAAAACATGTCTATTGCCATTTTCTGTCCTCCCATGTATTCTCAACATTCTTCTGTAAAATAAAAATGGTGTAGTTTCCAACAATGTTCTTGTATGTTGTCCAACAGTCTATAATTGACCATCACATATCATGACTGACTATATGTAACAGTGATAAGTTATTTGTCATGTTTCCATTGAAAAGTTGATTTCCCTAATATTTGTTCACGCTTCGGAATGCTGCTGTTGTCAGAAAGTATGATGAATTATATGTGGGGGCTCTGATCTGCTCCACGAGACTGTCACACCAACGTGAGACATAAATTAACGACAGCGCTCTGCTCCGTGACACTGTCACACCAACGTGACACGTAAGTTAACGACTGTGTTCTGCTCCATGAGACTGTCACACCAACGTGAGACATAAATTAACGGCTGCGCTCTGCTCTGTGACACTGTCACATCAACGTGAGACATAAATTAACGACTAGGCTCTGCTCCAAGACACTATCACATCGAAGTGAGTCGTAAGTTAACGACTGGTCTCTACTCCAAGAAACTTTAACCAACGAATTCCTTTACACTTTATTTTTCTGTAAACTCAAAGTGCCCCAATCACTTTATTACGCCAGCAGTAGACTCAGTATCTATGATTCCATCTGCATTAATTACGCTTAACACCAGTTTGCTTGTTATCCGGCACATGATTGTCAATCCAGACTCTGCTTCATTCTCTCATATAAAGTAGGTAGTCGCTTGTTCCTCATTTATTCTCTAAGAATCATCAGCTGGTAATACTCCACGATTACACGATACTCTATTTTCTATCTGTCTCTATGTTACTCATATGTTATTTACCAACAAAGCCAACAACGTTTTCACAACTTGTAAAATCTTGCGGGCCAAGAAAGTCCTTCCATTCTTGACAATGTTCCTTACCCAGGAAAGTGTAGAACGACTCCACAATAATTCTGGTCAAACGTACCTCCAGATCAAGACGACTAAAACGGAAGTCCTGGATATTACCAACATCGCCTCTGATATAACAATTAACAACGACATTTGACACAAAAGGTTACACATTTTACCAAACCTTTGTAGCAAAATGTCCAGAAATGGAGACGTAACATCGGAAACCATAACACACATCGCACTAGCATTAACTGGAGACGTAACATCGGAAACCATAACATGCATCGCACTAGCATCAACTGGAGACGTAACATCGGAAACCATAACACGCATCGCACTAGCATCAACTGGAGACGTAACATCAGAAACCATAACACACATCGCACTAACATCAACTGGAGACGTAACATCAGAAACCATAACACACATCGCACTAACATCAACTGGAGACGTAACATGATTTCTATCTCTAACCTTTGACCTGACTATATGATTCTGGTCCCTAACTTCTGACCTATTTATATGATTCTGATCCCTAACCTCTGACTTGTTTATATGATTCTGGTCCCTAACTTCTGACCTAGTTATATGATTCTGGTCCCTAACCTCTGACCTAGTTATATGATTCTCGTCCCTAACTTCTGACCTAGTTATATGACTCTGGTCCCTAACTTCTGACCTAGTTATATGATTCTGGTCCCTAACCTCTGACTTGTTTATATGATTCTGGTCCCTAACCTCTGACTTGTTTATATGATTCTGGTCCCTAACCTCTGACTTGTTTATATGATTCTGGTCCCTAACCTCTGACTTGTTTATATGATTCTGGTCCCTAACCTCTGACTTGTTTATATGATTCTGATCCCTAACCTCTGACTTGTTTATATGATTCTGATCCCTAACCTCTGACTTGTTTATATGATTCTGATCCCTAACCTCTGACTTGTTTATATGATTCTGATCCCTAACCTCTGACTTGTTTATATGATTCTGGTCCCTAACTTCTGACCTAGTTATATGATTCTGGTCCCTAACCTCTGACTTGTTTATATGATTCTGGTCCCTAACTTCTGACCTAGTTATATGATTCTGATCCCTAACCTCTGACTTGTTTATATGATTCTGATCCCTAACCTCTGACTTGTTTATATGATTCTGATCCCTAACCTCTGACTTGTTTATATGATTCTGGTCCCTAACCTCTGACTTGTTTATATGATTCTGGTCCCTAACCTCTGACTTGTTTATATGATTCTGATCCCTAACTTCTGACATGTTTATATGATTCTGGTCCCTAACCTCTGACTTGTTTATATGATTCTGATCCCTAACCTCTGACTTGTTTATATGATTCTGATCCCTAACCTCTGACTTGTTTATATGATTCTGGTCCCTAACTTCTGACCTAGTTATATGATTCTGGTCCCTAACCTCTGACTTGTTTATATGATTCTGGTCCCTAACTTCTGACCTAGTTATATGATTCTGGTCCCTAACTTCTGACCTAGTTATATGATTCTGGTCCCTAACTTCTGACCTAGTTATATGATTCTGGTCCCTAACCTCTGACTTGTTTATATGATTCTGGTCCCTAACTTCTGACCTAGTTATATGATTCTGGTCCCTAACTTCTGACCTAGTTATATGATTCTGGTCCCTAACTTCTGACCTAGTTATATGATTCTGGTCCCTAACCTCTGACTTGTTTATATGATTCTGGTCCCTAACTTCTGACCTAGTTATATGAATCTGGTCCCTAACTTCTGACCTAGTTATATGATTCTGGTCCCTAACCTCTGACTTGTTTATATGATTCTGGTCCCTAACTTCTGACCTAGTTATATGATTCTGGTCCCTAACCTCTGACTTGTTTATATGATTCTGATCCCTAACCTCTGACTTGTTTATATGATTCTGATCCCTAACCTCTGACTTGTTTATATGATTCTGGTCCCTAACCTCTGACTTGTTTATATGATTCTGATCCCTAACTTCTGACATGTTTATATGATTCTGGTCCCTAACCTCTGACTTGTTTATATGATTCTGATCCCTAACCTCTGACTTGTTTATATGATTCTGATCCCTAACCTCTGACTTGTTTATATGATTCTGGTCCCTAACTTCTGACCTAGTTATATGATTCTGGTCCCTAACCTCTGACTTGTTTATATGATTCTGGTCCCTAACTTCTGACCTAGTTATATGATTCTGGTCCCTAACTTCTGACCTAGTTATATGATTCTGGTCCCTAACTTCTGACCTAGTTATATGATTCTGGTCCCTAACCTCTGACTTGTTTATATGATTCTGGTCCCTAACTTCTGACCTAGTTATATGATTGTGGTCCCTAACTTCTGACCTAGTTATATGATTCTGGTCCCTAACTTCTGACCTAGTTATATGATTCTGGTCCCTAACTTCTGACCTAGTTATATGATTCTGGTCCCTAACCTCTGACCTCATTATTTTATTTGTGTCCCTAACCTCTGACCTCATTATTTTATTTTTGTCCCTAACCTCTGACCTGATTATACGATTCTGACCCCTAACCTCAGACGTGGCTATATGATTCTGATCCCTAACCTCTAACCTGGTTACATGATCATTGTGCTTAACCTCAGACCTGATTATTTTATTATTGTACCTAACCTCTGACCTAATTATATGATTATTATGATTAAGTCTCATACCCCATAATCAGAAAATACCCAGCAATGCCTGCTACCACTCACTGACAAGCTACAAAGTGTAAATTTTTTACTTTCTTCAAGCCCACACATTTCAAAGCGTCCTAAGTCTAGCCCACACTGTTCGTCACGCTCCCATTGTTTCACTGCCAAGTTCTATTTTGTTGGCCTCTCTTCTAATTTCCATCTGGACCCTCTCCACACAAAATATCATTACTTCTGGAGCTCTTTCATGTACGTGACCAATTACACGTAATCACCAGAAGAACATTCTGACGTTGAGAGGCGTAATGGAATCAATAGAACATTACACTTTACGTGGGGAGCATTAATTTGATCAATAAACAAAGTTACTTAATGTAAACAAGGATAATGCTATAAAAACACTTCTATTTGAGAGGGTTGAGTGTACTATTCGTGCCATCTGTACAGTCATACTGTTATTAACATATTGAATATATTTCTGTCATCCTAATCGACTGCTTATATAGTCTTGAGTGAACACCGGATTTGTTTATAGGTAAATAGGGCGGCTTGGCTTGATGCCGACCACAAACTCATTTTACAAGTTGCCATTGATCATTAATAACGTATCCTCGGCACATTTTAAGGCAGTGGTTACCAAGCAGTTGACACCCTCGGCCCACTTTAAGGCAGTGGTTACCAAGCAGTTGACACCCTCGGCCCACTTTAAGGCAGTGGTTACCAAGCAGTTGACACCCTCGGCCCACTTTAAGGCAGTGGTTACCAAGCAGTTGACACCCTCAGCCCACTTTCCCTGCTGATCATGTAGCGGCGGAACCCTCGTGACAGTCACGGTCGTGGTACATCCAAGATATAATCAGTAAGATGATTAATGACAACAGAATTATCATTATCGCGTAGATGTGATATATAAGATGATTAATGACAACAGAATTAACACTATCATGTAGATGTGATATATAAGATGATTAATGACAACAGAATTATCATTATAATATAGATGTGATATAAGATGATTAATGACAACAGAATTAACACTATTATGTAGATGTGATATATAAGATGATTAATAACAACAGAATTAACACTATCATGTAGATGTGATATATAAGATGATTAATGACAACAGAATTAACACTGTCATGTAGATGTGATATATAAGATGATTAATGACAACATAATTAACACTATCATGTAGATGTGATATATAAGATGATTAATGACAACAGAATTAACACTATCATATACTTGTGATATATAATATGATGAATGACAACAGAATTAACACTATCATGTAGATGTGATATATAAGATGATTAATGACAACAGAATTAACACTGTCATATACTTGTGATATATAATATGATGAATGACAACAGAATTAACACTATCATGTAGATGTGATATATAAGATGATTAATGACAACAGAATTAACACTATCATGTAGAAATACGTCTATGTACTAAAACAAAATTTAAGTCTATGTAGATGTTGTCATTGTATGATTTCTAACACACATGCGTGAAATACATAGCTAATGATAGCTACTTTTTATGTTGCTTAGCTGATCGTGTGCTCTAGCGTTTGTTTCCCGTGGCAATGCGCTGTGTCGAGGAGTACGGGTTCGACCCTGTCTTGAGCTGACTATTGTCCTTGTTTTGTTTTTCTCTTGCTGATTATTTGTGATTTTTTTTCCGAGTGTTGTAAGCATAGCTCTTCCCCTGAAATGATTCGTGGATCTATCTCCTGGGAAGTTTGCCTCCTGAATAATATTCATTTATTATTGTCCCCCTGTCAAACTTTGGCAACACCCCCTAGGAGCCTGTGGCGTACAATCAAAGAACCACTGTCTAGTGTCATCAAGGGAAACCATCATAGCCATCCCTTACGTTTAGCGCTTCAATCACACCCTCGTAGCGAAACTGGTTACCAATGTACATGGGCTGACGACGTTTTCGTTTATTGTATTTTAAAGGGTTGTGTTACTGTAATTAGGATTTCCCGTATCCGCTCCGCTGTTCTTGTAAAAATCAATGTAAGGTCGCTATTGAGTCTAAAAAGTAATTGACGCAGAAGATACGAGAAGAGTAGAACAAGTAGAAGATAACTTGACTTGGAGATTATTTTGATGATTTGGTTAGAGTTATCTAACTTGTACAATAGATGTGGGGTTCGATCCCAACCGACGGCTTCCGGTTCACCCAGCCTTTAATGGGTACCCGATTTTTTTCTGGGAAGGTAAAGCAGCACGGACGTAATACCGACCACATTACCTCAAAAATCATGTGCCGAAGGTCTGTAAAATGTATGGTCACACTAACTTGCAATTGTGAATTATCTAATTTCATGAACTATGTAATTTCATCAAATTCGAATTTATGTTTAAATTTTGTTACAAATTTATTGTCAATGTTTATAACAAAACAACATAATAATACAATAGCGTGGCGATAGTGTAAATGGGAGGTCAGATAAAATAACAAGTCACGTGCTACTTTATTATAAAAGGAGAAAAAAAATACACTGTTATAAAATAATATACAGCTTTATTATAAAACAATATACTACTATAATTTAAATAACATATTACTTTGATTTAAAAGAATAAACAACGCTGTTATAAAGTAAGATACTGCTTTGTTATAAAGTAATCTATTGACCTTTCGAGCCGTAACCGGCCCATAGGGCGTAGACCAAGATACACCTTCTCCTATATGAATTTTTGTTCTAGCAGTTTTCTTTTAAAGATATTTTATCAAATCTCGCCATCTGTCTCTGTTCTGTGCAAGCAGTTCTATCTCATTGAGGGAGCCGATTCCTGCTGCTCTTGCCTCTCTCATCAATGTTCTTCTCAGTGTCTCCCTGGGTCTTCCTCTTTTTCTTTTACCTGTTGTTTCCCATATGAGCGCTTGCTTTGCTATTCGATTATTATCTCTTCTCATCACATGTCCAACGTATGACCATCGTCTTTTCTTTATTACTGAAGATATTAGTGGTTGATTGGCGATTTCTCTAATTTCCTCGTTTGTTTTGAATTCGTTCCATTCTATACCAAGTATTTTCCTTAGACATTTATTTTCTATATATAGAAATATATATAGAAATATATAATATATATTTATATATATTTATATATATTTATATAAAGTAATACACAACTATAATGTAAATAACTAACTACTTTACTTTGACGGACTATAATACTTTTCTATAAAGTTATATACAGATTTTTTATAGAGTAATATATACTATAATGTAAATACATACTACATTGCTTTAAAAAACATATTACTTTGATTTCAAGGATCAAACTACTTTATTATAAAGTAATATATTATGCTTTTAAATAAAGTAATAAACTACTATACAATAAATAACTTTTCCTCGTTGTTTTAAACGAGCATACTACTTTGTTATAAAGAACATATTACTTTGTTATAACACAACCTACTACTATAGACCCGACAGAAACGCTGGTCCAAGTCAAAAAAAGCTAAGCCCTGGAAAGAGGAAGTAACATTATGTGGGCGTTCCCTTACCTTGAGCTCATGTCAATCATCACTAGAATCTATGATGCAAGGCCAGAAGGCGGTCGCAAATTCCAAATGTGTGCTACAAGATACAGGGCTTCCACGGGTCAAAGGATTGGCATGTCAGCTTGAATGAACTGTGGATAAATATAGTTTATCAGGTGTCTGTGGAAAAAGGTATGTGAACAAAGATCTGTGAACAAAGGTCTGTGAACAAAGATCTATGATCAAAGGTCTGTGAACAAAGGTATGTGAACAAAGATCTATGAACAAAGGTCTGTGAACAAAGGTCTGTGATCAATGAATGCATCCCTTCATTTTGTCTGAATATTTTTGGATCAAAATGTTATTACCACGATAGAGACCATTCGACGATACTACAGAGTTCATGTTTTGTGCTACAGATTTTGTAATTTATGTTACAGAGTTAGAGCTTTATGTTACAGAGTTAGAGCTTTATGTTACAGAGTTAGAGCTTTATGTTACAGAGTTAGAGCATTATGTTACAGAGTTAGAGCTTTATGTTACAGAGTTAGAGCTTTATGTTACAGAGTTAGAGCTTTATGTTACAGAGTTAGAGCTTTATGTTACAAAGTTAGAGCTTTATGTTACAAAGTTAGAGCTTTATGTTACAGAGTTAGAGCTTTATGTTACAGAGTTAGAGCTTTATGTTACAGAGTTAGAGCTTTATGTTACAAAGTTAGAGCTTTATGTTACAGAGTTAGAGCTTTATGTTACAGAGTTAGAGCTTTATGTTACAGAGTTAGAGCTTTATGTTACAGAGTTAGAGCTTTATGTTACAGACTTAGAGCTTTATGTTACAAAGTTAGAGCTTTATGTTACAGAGTTAGAGCTTTATGTTACAGAGTTAGAGCTTTATGTTACAGAGTTAGAGCATTATGTTACAGAGTTAGAGCTTTATGTTACAGAGTTAGAGCTTTATGTTACAGAGTTAGAGCTTTATGTTACAGAGTTAGAGCATTATGTTACAGAGTTAGAGCTTTATGTTACAGAGTTAGAGCTTTATGTTACAGAGTTAGAGCTTTATGTTACAGAGTTAGAGCATTATGTTACAGAGTTAGAGCTTTATGTTACAGAGTTAGAGCATTATGTTACAGAGTTAGAGCTTTATGTTACAGAGTTAGAGCATTATGTTACAGAATTAGAGCTTTATGTTACAGAGTTAGAGCATTATGTTACAGAGTTAGAGCTTTATGTTACAAAGTTAGAGCTTTATGTTACAAAGTTAGAGCTTTATGTTACAAAGTTAGAGCTTTATGTTACAGAGTTAGAGCTTTATGTTACAGAGTTAGAGCTTTATGTTACAGAGTTAGAGCATTATGTTACAGAGTTAGAGCTTTATGTTACAGAGTTAGAGCATTATGTTACAGAGTTAGAGCTTTATGTTACAAAGTTAGAGCTTTATGTTACAAAGTTAGAGCTTTATGTTACAAAGTTAGAGCTTTATGTTACAGAGTTAGAGCTTTATGTTACAGAGTTAGAGCTTTATGTTACAGAGTTAGAGCATTATGTTACAGAGTTAGAGCTTTATGTTACAGAGTTAGAGCTTTATGTTACAGAGTTAGAGCATTATGTTACAAAGTTAGAGCTTTATGTTACAAAGTTAGAGCATTATGTTACAAAGTTAGAGCATTATGTTACAGAGTTAGAGCATTATGTTACAAAGTTAGAGCATTATGTTACAGAGTTAGTGCTTTATGTTACAATGTTAGAGCATTATGTTACATAGTTAGTTCTTTATGTTACAAAGTTAGAGCTTTATGTTACATAGTTAGTGCTTTATGTTACAAAGTTAGAGCATTATGTTACAAAGTTAGAGCATTATGTTACAGAGTTAGTTTTTTATATTACAAGGTTAGTGCTTTATGTTACAGAGTTAGTTCTTTATATTACAAAGTTAGTGCTTTATGTTACAGAGTTAGTTCTTTATATTACAAAGTTATTTCTTTATAGCACAAAGTTAGTGCTTTATGTTACAAAGTTAGTTCTTTATAGCACAAAGTTAGTCCTTTATGCTACAGCGTTCATGTTATGTGCTACAGCGTTCATGTTATGTGTTACAGCGTTCATGTTATGTGCTACAGCGTTCATGTTATGTGCTGCAGCGTTCATGTTATATACTACAGCGTTCATGTTATATGCTACAGCGTTCATGTTATGTGCTACAGCGTTCATGTTACGTGCTACAGCGTTCATGTTACGTGCTACAGCGTTCATGTTACGTGCTACATCGTTCATGATATATGCTAACGTCTTCCACTGTAATCAGACAAGAGGTCGTATTGTCACAATATACTTTCGACAAGCACAGATGATAGTTCTATAGACCACTCTGACTACGGTCTCGCAGGCAGGTCAAGGGAAACAACCAAGGACAAGGGAAACAACCAAGGACAAGGGAAACAACCAAGGACAAGGGAAGCAACCAAGGACAAGGGAAACAACCAAGGACAAGGGAAACAACCAAGGACAAGGGAAACAACCAAGGACAAGGGAAACAACCAAGGACAAGGGAAGCAATCATTAAACAAATCATGTTAAAGAAGAATGCGTTGGACCGCAAGGTACACGAGTACAGTGCAACGCAGTCTGTTAACAGTATTAAAAAAAGAGAGCAATTAATACAAATGTATTTGTATCCAACACTTTATTGTTAATGTTTAACTAAATCTGTTGCGGTCTCATATAACCAAAGAGAAGAAAACAAACAAGAATACGTGCCAAACTACATACGAAGAAAGCGGGAAAATATAGACCGATCAAGTGATCATAATGGATGACAATTGGCACGCCACTCATTCATTCGGTGGCAAAAGGAAACTGAAATTGAGAACAAGATGCAGCCTCCTTTAGAGGAAGCCGGATATTGAAGAAAGCCATTGCAGGGCGCCGCTTGACCGCTGTGGATGAAAGGAATCTTCTTTGTTCATGTCCGTCTTATTTATATCTCACGCAAAGAGTCACGAGGGACAGAATTTCGCGTGAATATTATCACTTTTTCCCTACTCTTAACACCGGTAGGCGTGTGTTCAGGTATCCCTCGCCATACAGGCAGATATCCTCCAACTTCTCATTTTCTAATCGCCGAAAGTTTCGACATTTTTTGGGAGTTGATTATTTCCTATCAATCTCTCTCTCTCTCTCTCTCTCTCTCTCTCTCTCTCTCTCTCCTCTTCTTCTCCCCCCCCCTCCTTTTTTTTCGACCTGCACTTCTGCTTCCACGCCGTTGAAGGTTTCTGAGGCGAGAATTGAATACAAGAACTTCTACTCCAGAGGCTGACGTCTTAACTTAAGCCCCTCCTATTTTTTCCCCCATCTCCCCAAAATATAAGAAATAATAAGTTGACCTCGTGGCATTAGAAGACAGGGCAGACATACAGGAACCTAAGATGGCTCCAAGACACGCATGTTTCCTTCCAGCTAATTTCAATGCGGTAATCCCTTTATCATGTTGATGTACAGTGAGGGATTTCCAGCAGCTTCTTAACAATATTATGTAATAAAATAATCCGACGCTGCAAAGCGTAATCTGCTTGTTTTAATTATTCTCAATAATTCCTGCCTATGTTAATGACATGCAGATGAGAATATCAAACACGCATGGAGACGGGCTGATTCAATATTGATATTAAAAATGAAGATTAGATTGTTGTATGCGGTTCTCAGAAACAGAGCAGGAAAGATAGAGAGTGAAGATAGAAATAGGACAATAGCAAGAAAAACACGAATAGTGACGAGAGATGTTTCTACAAATAAGAGAAATAGAAATTGAAGAGAGTTAGAGTTAGATTATAAACGGATGAGTAAGAGAAGAGAGTTTGAACTATAATGTAAGACAGGCAGAAAGAAATGAGAGAGTTAGATGTTGGGGAATCTATATGAATTAGAGAAATGAATTAGAGAAAGTGTGTGGACTGAGAGAACTACGTATATGGAAAACGGAAAGAATAGGGACAGCTAACAAGATGAGGGATAAAATAGTTAGAACTAGAGTATGACAGATACAGAAGGGATTGTGACAGATACAGAAAGGAGTTTGACAGATACAGAAGGGATTGTGACAGACACAGAAAGGAGTTTGACAGATACAGAAAGGATTGTGACAGATAGAGCAGATATTGTTACTGCTAGACTATAATAGAGACATAAGTTATGGAGACAACTAGATAGATATATGAGAGACATTAAGGATGAAGAGAACTAGATATGTGAGAGACATTAAGGATGAAGAGAACTAGATATATGAGAAGCATTAAGGATGAAGAGAACTAGATATGTGAGAGACATTAAGGATAAAGAGAACTACATATGTGAGAGACATTAAGGATGAAGAGAACTAGATATGTGAGAGACATTAAGGATGAAGAGAACTAGATATGTGAGAGACATTAAGGATGAAGAGAACTAGATATATGAGAAGCATTAAGGATGAAGAGAACTAGATATGTGAGAGACATTAAGGATGAAGAGAACTACATATGTGAGAGACATTAAGGATGAAGAGAACTAGATATATGAGACACATTAAGGATGAAGAGAACTACATATGTGAGAGACATTAAGGATGAAGAGAACTACATATGTGAGAGACATTAAGGATGAAGAGAACTACATATGTGAGAGACATTAAGGATGAAGAGAACTAGATATGTGAGAGACATTAAGGATAAAGAGAACTAGATATATGAGATACATTAAGAATGAAGAGAACTACATATGTGAGAGAGAGGGACAAAAAGAAAGGAAAGAAAGAAAGGACAGAATGAAAGAAAGAAATTGATATAATAAAATAGGATGGAAAATCAGATCTAAAATATTAGAGTGGAACAGAAAGAAATGAAAGAACTAGATATGTGAATGAAAAACTGTACTTACTTACAATATATGATAGAAATAAATGAAAGAGAACATTCGATATAAGAGGGATAGAAAGAGAAGAACGTTTGAGCTAGAATATAAAAGGAACAGGAATCCAGAAAGAACCAGTAAACAAGAGAGAAGAAAACAAAATAGAAGGAAGATTAAAATTAAAGTGTAAGAAAGGAAGAGAAGGAATCTCTCTCTCTCTCTCTCTCTCAAACACACACAGTTATGTGTAGTGAGAGAGAGAGAGAGAGAGAGAGAGAGAGAGAGGAGAGAAGAGAAAAGAAAGTGAATAAAAAACACAGACATATGATGACAGAAAGACAGATTTAAGGATTTGTCTGGAAGCAGGTGCAGAATAATGGAACCGATTTGTCAAAGAGATGAGCTTCCAGTTAAAAGAAAAATGTACAAAAATGTTGATGATAGTAATAAAGTTGCAAATTTAGAAATTGAGTTATTGATCTGTTGATTGAAATTGATGTCAGTTATTGTTGATCTGTTGATTGAAAATGATGTCATTTATTATTGATCTGTTGATTGAACTTGATGTCAGTTATTGTTGATCTGTTGATTGAACTTGATGTCAGTTATTGTTGATCTGTTGATTGAACTTGATGTCAGTTATTGTTGATCTGTTGATTGAACTTGATGTCAGTTATTGTTGATCTGTTGATTGAACTTGGTGTCAGTTATTGTTGATCTGTTGATTGAACTTGGTGTCAGTTATTGTTGATCTGTTGATTGAACTTGATGTCAGTTATTGTTGATCTGTTGATTGAACTTGGTGTCAGTTATTGTTGATCTGTTGATTGAACTTGATGTCAGTTATTGTTGATCTGTTGATTGAACTTGATGTCAGTTATTGTTGATCTGTTGATTGAATTTGATGTCAGTTATTGTTGATCTGTTGATTGAACTTGATGCCAGTTATTGTTGATCTGTTGATTGAGCTTGATGTCAGTTATTGTTGATCTGTTGATTGAAATTGATGTCAAACTGATGTTGGCTGACAGGGAGTCTGTGAAAATAACTGAGTTAAAATTATAAAAATCGTGGAAAAAGAATAAATATGCAACGCTAGGAGTATAGATGACGTGGTATAGGTGAACATAAGGAGATTATGAAATTATAGATAAGAATAATAACAGAAGAACATGGTATATATGGCAGGGGGACACCTGAGAACACAGCTGTTGGTGTGAATACTAAGGACAAGTGATATTGACGCAAAATTACAACTCTCGAGAGTTGACTAGAGACATAAAACTGGCGAACAAACATCATCGGGAGGAAGTGAAGGTAATTGTTGTCGTCACGCCGTGAGAATGTAATAGTTGATGCTTATTGTAATATCAGGAAAAATTGACACAAGAGGAAAACGGAGAGAAACGTCACCGTAGATGACGTGGCATGAAGCCAGTGGCATGGGAACAAATAATGATAGCCAGCGGCAGTGATAGTACGTTGTGGAGAGACATGATCACCTGCACCAGCAAGCTTAATACATGAAGATATGTGCGAGTAATATCTAACTATCCGTCCGTCCCTCCCTCCACCGCCAATCCATCCATCCATCCATCCATCCATCCATCCATCCATCCATCCATCTAATCAATCAATCAATCAATCAAACAATCAATCCATTCATCCATCCATCCACCCACCCACCCACCCACCCACCCACCCACCCATCCATCCATCCATCCATCCATCTATCTATATATATATATATATATAAAATAGGTTATCTGTATCTCTGCTATCTCTCTGTCTGCCCCTCCGTCTGTCTATACATCTGACTGTCTGTCTATACATCTGACTGTCTGTCTATACATCTGACTGTCTGTCTATAATGGATACAAATAATAATACATAAATATTATTATATAGGGAACTACCGAGGCGATAATAGGGAATAATAGAACAAAGAAGTATGTGTTAGCACTCGGAAAAAATGACAGACAAACAACAACAGAAAAAAACAGAGAACAATATATGGTCCGAAGCAGGATTCGAACCCGTACTTCATGGCACCGCGCCTTGCCACAAGAAAGCCGAATGCTTGGTACACTGCTACGCAGCTAACTAAAAAATTAGCTATTGTGAGCAGTGTCTTACACGAAGGCGTTCCCATGACTATAGCATAGGGTTACGATCTTGGATCGGAAATAACTTGTATTTCTGTACCTTCCTATTAATGCAAGTATCTCCCAGTAGGGCTGAATACTTGTGTTGCAGACAATGGTATCTGTCTATAACCAGCGATAACTGAGCGCCCAGAAATAAACACTTTACAAGATTATGAAGCCAAATCTACTAATTTTTGGAGGCTTTCTTCTCCAATATAAAACGCTCCTTCGTTAATTAATTGAGCTGGCACAATCTCCAGGTCACGAACCCATCCTGGCCAAGATCCGATTACTATCCCCCGATCCTGAATCTGCTCGCAGACTTCTAATCTATTTCCGTTATATTCTGGCCCTTTGTGATACCCAGAGTTACCGTACTCTAGTAACATGGACAGTGCATCCAACAATTAGAATACACATTACCGTTGACATCATTGGTTATTTCCGAACTGCTATCTTGATGTTCACAACTCGTTAACGCTTGAATTCTTGCAAGAACACGCACTTTTCTGTGTGCAAGAATGAATGATTGAATGAGCATAGAAGTACTTCAAATTTAAAAAGAATAAAAAGATTCTCGGAGAAGAAGAGAAAAGCAAAAATGATAAATAAACGAAAATTATATTTAAAAAATAAAAAGGTGTGAAAGAAAGCAAAAAGAAGAAAAAGGAATCAAGGAAAGGAAGAAAGTGAAGACTTTTCAAGGAATGGAAGAAAGTGAAGACTCATCAAGGAATGGAAGAAAGTGATGACTTTTCAAGGAATGGAAGAAAGTGATGACTTTTCAAGGAATGGAAGAAAGTGATGACTTTTCAAGGAATGGAAGAAAGTGAAGACTCATCAAGGAATGGAAGAAAGTGATGACTTTTCAAGGAATGGAAGAAAGTGATGACTTTTCAAGGAATGGAAGAAAGTGATGACTTTTCAAGGAATGGAAGAAAGTGATGACTTTTCAAGGAATGGAAGAAAGTGATGACTTTTCAAGGAATGGAAGAAAGGGAAGACTCGTCAAGGAATGGAAGAAAGGGAAGTCTCATCAAGGAATGGAAGAAAGTGATGACTCATCAAGGAATGGAAGAAAGTGATGACTTTTCAAGGAATGGAAGAAAGTGATGACTTTTCAAGGAATGGAAGAAAGTGATGACTCATCAAGGAATGGAAGAAAGTGATGACTCATCAAGGAATGGAAGAAAGTGATGACTTTTCAAGGAATGGAAGAAAGTGAAGACTCATCAAGGAATGGAAGAAAGTGAAGACTCATTAAGGAATGGAAGAAAGTGATGACTTTTTAAGGAATGGAAGAAAGTGATGACTTTTCAAGGAATGGAAGAAAGTGATGACTTTTCAAGGAATGGAAGAAAGGGAAGACTCATCAAGGAATGGAAGAAAGTGAAGACTCATCAAGGAATGGAAGAAAGTGAAGACTCATCAAGGAATGGAAGAAAGTGATGACTTTTCAAGGAATGGAAGAAAGTGATGACTTTTCAAGGAATGGAAGAAAGTGATGACTTTTCAAGGAATGGAAGAAAGTGATGACTTTTCAAGGAATGGAAGAAAGTGATGACTTTTCAAGGAATGGAAGAAAGGGAAGACTCGTCAAGGAATGGAAGAAAGGGAAGTCTCATCAAGGAATGGAAGAAAGTGATGACTCATCAAGGAATGGAAGAAAGTGAAAACTCATTAAGGAATGGAAGAAAGTGAAGACTCATCAAGGAATGGAAGAAAGTGAAGACTCATTAAGGAATAGAAGAAAGTGAAGACTCATCAAGGAATGGAAGAAAGTGAAGACTCATCAAGGAATGGAAGAAAATGATGACTCATCAAGGAATGGAAGAAAGTGAAGACTCATCAAGGAATGGAAGAAAGTGATGACTTTTCAAGGAATAAATGAAAGTGAAGACACATCAAATAATAGAATAATGTGGGGACACATCAAAGAATAGAATAATGTGGGGACACATCAAAGAATAGAATAATGTGGGGACACATCAAAGAATATAAGAAAGTGAATATTCATAAAGGAATGGAAGAAAGTATAAAGAACAGAAGAATAGAGTGAAGACGAACGTCATGATTAGATATAGTGGGAATAAAACCATCAGTAATAGAGGACGATGACGATAACAAGAAAAGGACGCTAGTAAAGATCGTATCTTCTTCCTCTTCTTCCTCCTCTTCTTCCTCCTCTTCTTCTTCTTCTTCTTCTCTCCTTCCTCATTTGCTTTTGAGCGTCGAGGGGAGATATAATTTGCGGTCTTTTGCTCTTCTGTTCGCCTCTGCTGCTGTTCTGTTATTTTTCCTAGTGTTTCTAATATTCCATCCATCCATTTTTTTCGTGGTCGGCCATTGGGTCTAGTGTTCTTACAACGTTTGTTGAAAGCTCGTTGTGTTGTGTTTTAATCTTTCTGCCTTGTCACGTGACCAAACCATTTTATCTGTTGTTTCTTTATATATTCTATGGCGGGGGCGGTATTCCTAGCTTTTTTCTCAGTTCTTCATTTTTGATGACATTAAAAACGTTAGAAAAGTATGAACGATAAGACAACATGTAAGGAAGAAAATACTAAAAAGAAATTAGTAGACTGTCCTTATAAATTAATTGATGAGAGATCAAAACAGCTAGGACTGAAGATAATAGAGATAAGACCAACATTATGAGAATTAATGCAATTGGCAATAACCAAATAAAACTAGGAGAAATACCTCTACTAGGCGTACAATCTTACATATATCTGGGCAGTAATATAGATAAAGAGGGAGGAACAGAAAATGATACCAAAATAAGGATATCAAAAGCAAGAGGAGTTTTCGTTGCACTGGGAAACATATGGAAATCCAAAGAAATTAGGTTAAATACAAAAATAAAAATTTTCAACTCAAATGTTAAGGCGGTCCTATTATATGGCTGTGAAACATGGAGAACACCAAAATTGACAATCACGAAGATACAGACTTTCATTAATGGATGCTTACGCAGAATAAAAGGATGGAAATGGCAGGACAAAATCACTAACATAGAATTATGGAAATGTACCAGTCAAATACCGGTGGATAAAGAGATACAGCGAAGACGATGGCGCTGGATAGGACACACACTGCGGAAGCCAACTGAGAGTATTACACAACAGGCCCTTTTTGGAATCCTCAAAGGAAAAGACAAAGAGGAAGACCAAGGAATTCTTGGAGAATACAGATAGAAGCAGAGATGCAGATGATGGGGAAGACATGGAATGATCTTAAAAGAATGGCAAAAAACAGAACGACTTGGAAAGTGTTTGTTGAAGACCTATGCTCCACTGGGAGCTAAAAAGGTAGAAGAAGACTTATAAATAAATTTAAAAGAACAAAGAAATACAAATGGAACAAAACTCAAAATGAAGAATAATAAAGAAAAAGATAATATAATAAGTAAGATATAAGCAAAGACCAAAACATTTACTTTTTAACAGCAACCAGATACGCCAAAGAAAGACGTTCCATTTATGAAAAGAAATAATCAAACAACAACTATCTAGAGACATCCATAGTATACTGTCAACTGCCTCTTTTCTCTGCGACGATTAAAGGCATCAACAGCTAGATAAAAGAACAAAAAAAAAAAGAATAAATAAGATAAACACTGGATGAAAAGAACCAGCGATAGAGAAGAAAATAACATAAATATTCTAAAATATTTACTTCTAATTTTATCATTTGTATATATCCCTAAACAAAACGGATGAAAACGTCTGTCCAGTATATCGATTACTTATTTTATTTTGCCTTTTCTGTGCTTTGTTTCATCCAAGCTCTTGCTGTTTACTGATTCCTCGCGGATTATTTCAACCCTCCCTTACAATCAGCCGCAGTTAAAATGATCTCCCCTACACTCAGTCCAGACAGGTCCCCGACTACCAGACAAGTTAATGAAGGACTTAAACCATATATTTAACTAACACTCTTAGAATGATGCTTTACATCTTTCCCTCGTGTCTTCCTCGTTCACCTCAGACGTTAATACATGTAATATTAACTATGTTGAAGCACGAGAGCTGTACAAGGCCACAGTAACAATCTACCAAAGAAAACAGTTCACGAGGAGAGTTCGAGGGTTTTAGCTGCACGAGAGGTTAAGCTTCTAGTAAGTTACAGACAGAGTTTGGCATCAGAATGTGGATAGAGATAAATTCGGCATGCTCCATGTTTTATTAGAACGTTTGTACAAAGCTTACGTTTTGGAATATTTCCTAAATCAAGTTTGACAATTTATAAGGAGTATTAAGTCCAGTATTCCTCTCTATTCTGTTTTCTCTTTCATCCCCCCTCCCCCCTCTGTCTGTACACACACCGAAAAGAAATCAACAACAGACAAAGCCAGTATATAGTTCTCTTAAGGCTAGCAACTTAATCCTTTCAGTGTGCTATACCTCAAAGATCTTGTGTCTGTGTTCTTCAAGAATGACTCGCACATCCAATCAGGTTCAAGAAAGAATCTGAGCTGATAGTGATTTGCGACTCATAGCTGACTGTTTGCGTCAAAATGAACCACAGCTGATCCTTGTCCGCTACTCTGCGCTTGGCAAAGAAACAGAGTAATCAGTCTTGCTACTCGAGTAGGAGACCAAGAGGAAAGGCAAACTCGTGCCAAAAATGCCAGACAAATGTTTCGGATCACAACAAAAAAGAAAAGTCGTTAAGTAAAGAAGAATTGAAGCCACTTGACGACAAAATGTTTGTGTATGGTCTGCCTCTTTCTCACGTCCGCTCCGAGACTTCCTAGTTCATGCCAGATTTTGTTCATTTCTCTCAGTGAATCAACGATATTGCGGAATTTGGCCAAGATGGCAATGTAAACAACAAGAATGGAGAGTGTTGAATGTAACAACGTGTGACAAGTAATTGTTTTGATTACAACATCAGCATGTTCAGTGCTCTGGAGTCTGTAGAAATGTGGCTGTACAGAAGAACCTTGAGAATACCAAGGACAGCTAAGAAGAGTAACGAAAACGTTCTGAAAGGGGCCATAACAAAAGCAGAGATAATTTCCAATATTAGGAAGAAATAATAATCATTTTTTGGCCATGTAATGAGAAGAGAACAACTGGAATATATTGTAACAACTGGAAAAATTGAGGGACGAAGAGATAGAGGGAAGTAAAGAGAAAAAATACCAGACAGCTTAAGAGAATGGCTTGGCAGAAGGTCAACAACAGAAATGATAAATACCTCCTATCTCCTACTCCAGCAGGCCCGGTACTTGATAATGATGATGGTGTTCAGTGTGAAGATGATTAATTTTCTGCCTGATAAAGAATACTTATTGAATTTGTATATTTATCATTTTATTTATGCTCAAATAACACACGTGAAGAAGATTCCAGGAATAATTCCACAAAAGTGATACAAGCAAGAGAGACTGGGCACTGAAGCAATCCTAACTACATACAGAAACAACACATGAAATGGTTGGCTCATGTGGAAAGAAAGCCAAGTAATTCTAGACCAAACAAAACAGATATTGCAAGATGGAAGAAGAGGCTGTGGTAGACCCAGAGTAAGATGGACTGACATCATTCAAGAAATGTTACAATAATATGTGACGATAGCTGAGGTTGCCGGGAGGGCAAGAAATAGAATGTTGTATCTCCCTCGACAGCAGGACAAGAAATAGAATGTTGTATCTTTCTCGACAGCAGGAGGACAAGAATTAGAATGTTGTATCTTTCTCGACAGCAGGACAAGAAATAGAATGTTGTATCTTTCTCGACAGCAGGAGGACAAGAATTAGAATGTTGTATCTCCCTCGACAGCAGGACAAGAAATAGAATGTTGTATCTTTCTCGACAGCAGGACAAGAAATAGAATGTTGTATCTCCCTCGACAGCAGGACAAGAAATAGAATGTTGTATCTTTCTCGACAGCAGGAGGACAAGAAATAGAATGTTGTATCTCCCTCGTTAGTAGGAGGACAAGAAATAGAATGGTGTATCCTCCTGGACAGCAGGAGGACACGAGCTAGAATGTTGTATCTTCCTCGACAGCAGGAGGACACGAACTAGAATATTGTATCTTCCTCAACAGTAGGAGGGTAAGAACTAGGATGTTGTATCTTCCTCGACAGTAGGAGTGCAAGAACTAGAATGTTGTATCTTCCTCAACAGTAGGAGTGCAAGAACTAGAATGTTGTATCTTCCTCAACAGTAGGAGGACACGAACTAGAATGTTGTATCTTCCTCAACAGTAGGAGGACACGAACTAGAATGTTGTATCTTCCTCAACAGTAGGAGTGCAAGAAATAGAATGTTGTATCTTCCTCAACAGTAGGAGTGCAAGAAATAGAATGTTGTATCTTCCTCAACAGCAGGAGGACAAGAACTAGAATATTGTATCTTTCTCGACAGCAGAAAAGATACAGGAGAAAGTGAAGAGAAAGAGAACTTATCTGCTTCATGTCAGCAATAATAACTTTAATTACGGGTTTTATTCCATTCCAGGGATTTATTCCACCGGAGAATAAAGACCAATGGTCCAGTAAATCGCTACAGCAGGCTCGAGTCAGACTTAAAAAACAAAAATAACCAGTGCGTACCTTATATTTGCAGAACGGAAAGGTGTTCAATTCCCGTCTCTATGCCTGTACGTTATCGATAAACAGATGGTGATTAAAGAAAGCACAAACTAAAGTACCATCACATTTAATAAATTATGTTCAGAGTTACTAGACCTTGCTACCAGTAAAGTTTATATATTTCTTTGTTATGCTCTCTCTGCGTCTCTCCCCCTTTTCTTCCAGCCAACCCCCTCAAGGGCTATAACCACCTTTGTTACACTCCAGGCTGTGCTAAAACAACGACCAGGGACTCATAACGCAGTTATCAAGATTGGTCTCACAGCGCATGCGTCAAATGTTGATTGAACCTGTCGTTATTTATTCCAAAAATCCTCCGCGAGCGTCACTTTTGATCAATTTGTATGTCCACTTTGTCTGGCTGTTTGCTTGTCTGTCTACTTGTCTGTCTGCCTGTTTGCTTATCTGTCTACTTGTCTGTCTACCTGTTTGCTTATCTGTCTACTTGTCTGTCTGCCTGTTTGCTTATCTGTCTACTTGTCTGTCTGCCTGTTTGCTTATCTGTCTACTTGTCTGTCTACCTGTTTGCTTGTCTGTCTACTTGTCTGTCTGTCTACTTGTCTGTCTGCCTGTTTGCTTGTCTGTCTACTTGTCTGTCTGCCTGTTTGCTTATCTGTCTACTTGTCTGTCTACCTGTTTGCTTGTCTGTCTACTTGTCTGTCTGCCTGTTTGCTTGTCTGTCTACTTGTCTGTCTACCTGTTTGCTTGTCACTGTCTATTCATGTGTATTTGTCTGTCTGTTCGCCTATTTATCTGTCTGTCCGTTGTTAAATGTCTGGCCGCCAATCTCTTATTTATCTGTTTATCCGCACGACGGTTTATCTGTCTGCTTGTGTGATTATATGTCTGTCTGTCGGCATGTTTGGTTGTAGTCTGTCTGCCTGCTGTGTTTCTGTCTGCTTGGCAGTTTTCTTTTATACCTGTCTATCCGCCTGTCTGCTTTACTGTCCGTTTCTTATCATGGCTGTTGTATATTTGTACGCATAAGACTAGACCAGTTGATACCACAGCACTTCCGACCTGTCAATACAAATATCTAGGCTTGGTGCATGATGTTTATACCGGGGCACAGCATCGGGTGGAAATTATGACTAGAAAGTCTCGGCTGGTATCGCCTTCACCACGAACTGCCTAGCAAATAGATTGTATAGGCCTAGGCAGCCAATGTGGCTTACAACAAGTTCGACCTTGCTAACTTTATAACCGAAAATATAAAAAAAATCATCATCATCAAGTACCGGGCCTATTGGCGTAGGTGATCATGTCTCTCCAAAACTTTCGATCTCGGCAGCTATTTATCATTTCTGTTGTTGACCTTCTACCAAGCCATTCTCTTAAGCAGTCTGTTATTTTATTCTCTTTGCTTCCCTCTATCTCTTCGTTCCTCAATTTTCCCAGTTGTCACAATATATTCCAGATGTTCACTTCTCATTACATAGCCAAAAAATGATGATTGTTTCTTCCTAATATTGGAAATTAGCTCTCTTCTTGCTTTGACATCATTCAGAACATTTTCATTACTCTTCTTAGCTGTCCATGGTATTCTCAACATTCTTCTGTAAAACCACATTTCTACAGACTCCGGTGATTTTCTTGTCTGTTGTCCTATTGTCCATGCAAGTAAAAAATTAAAAAAAATAGCTGCATATATTGCCATGCTTTTTCAGACGTGTGTGTAGTCGCTTAAACCTTTTGCTTTGCTTGTTTTCACTGTTTATTTTGTAGTATTTACTTTTATTTGTTGAAGAAATTGGAGTGAGGAAGCGACTGCTCACTCTCTTGTAGATGGAAGTCTTTTTTCAATCATCGTCTGTGCATTCGTGTAGTGCATACACGAAAGTCAATCTTGTCAATAGAATTTTCCAACAGCGTCAACGTATTTTGGAGTATGCGGTAACATGAAGTGGAGGCGATACGGAGACTTTCTGCTGCAATCAAACTTATTCCATGGACAGGAAAGAACACCAGGATCGTATCAATCAAACTTATTCCATAGACAGGAAAGAACACAAGGATCGTATCAATCAAACTTATTCCATGGACAGGAAAGAACACCAGGATCGTATCAATCAAACTTATTCCATGGACAGGAAAGAACACCAGGATCGTATCAATCAAACTTATTCCATGGACAGGAAAGAACACCAGGATCGTATCAATCAAACTTATTCCATAGACAGGAAAGAACACCAGGATCGTATCAATCAAACTTATTCCATGGACAGGAAAGAACACCAGGATCGTATCAATCAAACTTATTCCATAGACAGGAAAGAACACCAGGATCGTATCAATCAAACTTATTCCATGGACAGGAAAGAACACCAGGATCGTATCAATCAAACTTATTCCATAGACAGGAAAGAACACCAGGATCGTATCGCCATTGCTTTTCTTCGGGAAATCATCTCCCGGAGAAACTTTCGCTCTTTGAAACTTTATCATGAAGCCCATCACGAAGGAGGATCTACAGCAGCAATGCAATTATTTGTCTCTTTCCTACTTACCTGGCAGTTACGTAGAGAAGGCGACATTCTGCATAGAAGACCTTTAGAGAGCCGGAACGTTAGACTACGTTTTACCTATGTGGCAGGGTGGATTATATAGGCGATTTACAAACCTCGAATGATTACATTGCCGCGAGCAGGAAATAAAACTAGAGAGCTCGGATAGCAGGAGAATGGTTTCCGAAACTTGACTACCACGACCCGGAAATAGACTGCCACGACCCGGAAATAGTCTACCACGACCCGGAAATAGTCTACCCCAACCAGGAAATAGTCTACCACGACCCGGAAATAGTCTACCACGACCCGGAAATAGACTACCACGACCCGGAAATAGTCTACCCCGACCCGGAAATAGTCTAACACGACCCGGAAATAGTCTACTACGACCTGGAAATAGTCTACCACGACCCGGAAATAGTCTACCACGACCCGGAAATAGTCTACCACGACCCGGAAATAGTCTACCACGACCCGGAAATAGTCTACCACGACCCGGAAATAGTCTACCCCAACCAGGAAATAGTCTACCACGACCCGGAAATAGTCTACCACGACCCGGAAATAGCCTACCACGACCCGGAAATAGTCTACCACGACCCGGAAATAGTCTACCCCAACCAGGAAATAGTCTACCACGACCCGGAAATAGTCTACCACGACCCGGAAATAGACTATCACGACCCGGAAATAGTCTACCACGACCCGGAAATAGTCTACCACGACCCGGAAATAGTCTACCACGACCCGGAAATAGTCTACCACGACCCGGAAATAGTCTAACACGACCCGGAAATAGTCTATACTACGACCTGGAAATAGTCTACCACGACCTGGAAATAGTCTACCACGACCTGGAAATAGTCTACCACGACCCGGAAATAGTCTACCACGACCCGGAAATAGTCTACCACGACCCGGAAATAGTCTAACACGATCCGAAAATAGTCTACCACGACAGACACTTTACATACACGCACGCACACATACACACGCACTCACAGAAAGACCCACACACACACAGAGACAAATATTTCCAAATCCTAATTTCTAACACACCCATCATCACAAACTTCTAAACCGGAACAAATATTTATAATAATCTAATTTTTAACACACACTTCTAAACCGGGACACAATTTTATAATAATCTAATTTTTAACACACAAACTTCTAAACCGCAACACATATTTATAATAATCTAATTTTTAACACACAAACTTCTAAACCGGAACACATATTTATAATAATCTAATTTTAACACACAAACTTCTAAACCGGAACACATATTTATAATAATCTAATTTTTAACACACAAACTTCTAAACCGGAACACATATTTATAATAATCTAATTTTAACACACAAACTTCTAAACCGGAACACATATTTATAATAATCTAATTTTAACACACAAACTTCTAAACCGGAACACATATTTATAATAATCTAATTTTAACACACAAACTTCTAAACCGGAACACATATTTATAATAATATAATTTTTAACACACAAACTTCTAAACCGGAACACATATTTATAATAATCTAATTTTAACACACAAACTTCTAAACCGGAACACATATTTATAATAATCTAATTTTAACACACAAACTTCTAAACCGGAACACATATTTATAATAATCTAATTTTTAACACACAAACTTCTAAACCGGAACACATATTTATAATAATCTAATTTTAACACACAAACTTCTATCTAAACCGAAACACATATTTATAAAAATCTAATTTTTAACACACAAACTTCTAAACCGGAACACATATTTATAATAATCTAATTTTAACACACAAAATTCTAAACCGGAACACATATTTATAATAATCTAATTTTTAACACACACTTCTAAACCGGAACACAATTTTATAATAATCTAATTTTTAACACACAAACTTCTAAACCGCAACACATATTTATAATAATCTAATTTTTAACACACAAACTTCTAAACCGGAACACATATTTATAATAATCTTATTTTAACACACAAACTTCTAAACCGCAACACATATTTATAATAATCTAATTTTTAACACACAAACTTCTAAACCGGAACACATATTTATAATAATCTAATTTTAACACACAAACTTCTAAACCGGAACACATATTTATAATAATCTAATTTTAACACACAAACTTCTAAACCGGAACACATATTTATAATAATCTAATTTTAACACACAAACTTCTAAACCGGAACACATATTTATAATAATCTAATTTTTAACACACAAACTTCTAAACCGGAACACATATTTATAATAATCTAATTTTAACACACAAACTTCTAAACCGGAACACATATTTATAATAATCTAATTTTAACACACAAACTTCTAAACCGGAACACATATTTATAATAATCTAATTTTTAACACACAAACTTCTAAACCGGAACACATATTTATAATAATCTAATTTTAACACACAAACTTCTAAACCGGAACACATATTTATAATAATCTAATTTTAACACACAAACTTCTATCTAAACCGAAACACATATTTATAAAAATCTAATTTTTAACACACAAACTTCTAAACCGGAACACATATTTATAATAATCTAATTTTAACACACAAAATTCTAAACCGGAACACATATTTATAATAATCTAATTTTTAACACACACTTCTAAACCGGAACACAATTTTATAATAATCTAATTTTTAACACACAAACTTCTAAACCGCAACACATATTTATAATAATCTAATTTTTAACACACAAACTTCTAAACCGGAACACATATTTATAATAATCTTATTTTAACACACAAACTTCTAAACCGCAACACATATTTATAATAATCTAATTTTTAACACACAAACTTCTAAACCGGAACACATATTTATAATAATCTAATTTTAACACACAAACTTCTAAACCGGAACACATATTTATAATAATCTAATTTTAACACACAAACTTCTAAACCGGAACACATATTTATAATAATCTAATTTTAACACACAAACTTCTAAACCGGAACACATATTTATAATAATCTAATTTTTAACACACAAACTTCTAAACCGGAACACATATTTATAATAATCTAATTTTAACACACAAACTTCTAAACCGGAACACATATTTATAATAATCTAATTTTAACACACAAACTTCTAAACCGGAACACATATTTATAATAATCTAATTTTTAACACACAAACTTCTAAACTGGAACACATATTTATAATAATCTAATTTTAACACACAAACTTCTAAACCGGAACACATATTTATAATAATCTAATTTTTAACACACAAACTTCTAAACCGGAACACATATTTATAATAATCTAATTTTAACACACAAACTTCTAAACCGGAACACATATTTATAATAATCTAATTTTAACACACAAACTTCTAAACCGGAACACATATTTATAATAATCTAATTTTTAACACACAAACTTCTAAACCGGAACACATATTTATAATAATCTAATTTTAACACACAAACTTCTATCTAAACCGAAACACATATTTATAATAATCTAAATTTTAACACACAAACTTCTAAACGAGCACAAATATTTATAATATATATATATATATATATATATATATATTAATTTATATAATATTTTATATCTAACTCCGGCAGAAAACAAAATAATACAAAATTGAAACAAATAAATGTCACAATAGCAAAGCAATGTTCGTTGAAAGGTAAGAATAAAAATGGAAGAAATAAAGGATGACAGAATATAAATAAATTACGAGAGCGTCAAAAATAGAGGATAAAATATAAACAATAAAGATGTTGCTGGGGTCTAAATGGGGGAAGTAAACAACTGTAGCGATCTTCCCCCCTACCAGGCATGTTCGTAAGGTGGGTTAGGCGTGGAACTGACTAAAAAGTCAAAATAAAAACAGGTAAAGAGCCCCGTCACGCCAAATGATGTATAGGGAATAAGATGTTAGTGACCATAATTTTTTTATAGACCTTCGGCACATGATTTTAGGAGTAATGTGGTGGATGTTACGCCCCTGCCGCTTTACCTTCCCATAAAAAAAATCCGGTACCCATTTAAGGCTGGGTGAATCCGGAAGCCGTCGATCAGGATCGAACCCGACCTTTTGTCCTTTGTAGTCCAGTTCACTAACTACTGAGCTATCACGGTTCCCTCTATAGCTTGTTTCATAACTCGTGCCCAACTTTTAAAATCGATAGCTTTTTAACCGCTTGTTGTAAGTTGTTCAAAATTTGCATGTAAAGTTATAATGATTAGAACCCAACAGGGAATTAATTTCATTTAAAAAAAACATTTGGTTATTATTATTGCTTATTTGATTTATGTAAATTTATAACGACCCATTGATGTAGTCAAAACTTAATGTTTACAGTATTTTAAGTTAAAAATAGCAAGTAAAAATCCATACACGGTAAAATTGACGTATTTGCACGCTTTTACCGCGTTTTTTTGACACAATTAGACACTTTTAAAAAACACGAGAAATTGTGTGTTCCATTTCCGTTCATTCATAGGTAGAGACGTGGAACGATAACATTTATCATGAGTCTTAAAATGAAATTCTGCGGTTTACAAAACATCGCAATAAAAATGTATGACTATTTTTGCAAAGAGGCTAAACGAGGAAGATTATTTCATTCTTTAGAAAACCCTGAGAAAAGGACAAGACACATTTTGGATTTATCTAAACGGTCATTTAATCGCTGGATTCAAGCACGTGACCGTCAATGTTCAAAATATACAAAATCACAAGGAAGAGCAAAAATGTTGGATAATTTCGACAGTGAACTTATTAGAAGTGAAATTCGCAAAATGTTGGGTATGAATGAAACTGTTACAATAAGAAAATTAAAAGTATCGCTGAAAAAGAACAACAGTATTGAAATATCAAAGTCTACATCATGGAGGAATGTGAGAGCTGCAGGCTTTACATTCAGAAAGTATTCCAATGGACGAAACATCATCTGTGAGAAGCCACATATAGTAGTCATGAGAAGCAAGTACTTACGTGAAGTAAAAGAGGTGCGCAAGCAAGTTTAAGATATTGTGTACTTGGATTGAACATGGATCAATGCTCACCTCACTAACCAAAGGGAATGGCAGTCATCAGATGGAAAGATTAAGAGATTAATACCTAGCAGCAAAGGACAGCGCTTGATAATTGCTCATGCAGGTAGTCTACAACATGGACTAATACAGAATGCAGAGCTCATTTTTCTTTCAAAATCCATAGACAATCGGGATTATCACTCTGAGATGAATGGTCACATATTTAGACATTGGATTGAAAATTCTGTTCTCCCATCACTAGATCGACCATCTTGCCTAATAATGGACAATGCAGCGTACCACAACATTGTTGCACTTGAAGATAAAGTCCCGACGTCATCCAGTACAAAAGATGCTATTAAGATATGGATCACAAAGGAGCACATACAATTTAATAACATGTACTTAAAACCTGAATTACTTTCTCTAGTAAAGCAAAAACAAAGGACAAAGATTTTTCAAATACATAGGATTATCCAAGAGCACGGTCATATAAGTTTGAGGCTGCCACCTTACCATGCTCATTTAAATCCAATAGAACTAATCTGGGCAAAATTAAAAGGACAAGTGGCAGATGAAAATACAACATTCAAAATATGCGATGTAAAGACTCTTGCTAATCTCGCTTTATTAAATATAGACAAAGATTATTGGGCTAAATGTCAAGACCACGTCTTAAGACAGGAAGAGGAATATTCGAAAAATGATGGTTTGTGGAATGTTCAACCCCAAACAGTTATTAATCTTTTAGACTCGTCTGATTCAGAATGAAAGTATATAGCCCCCACAATGTTGGCCCCTATATTACCTTAAATTAGTTCAACAAACGGTCCTTTTCAGGACCACACAACTATGAAAATTGGACATACAGGTATACCTTGATATTATCGTCCGTCCTCGAACTGAGAAGACAATAATTCTCCTGGTGTTTTGTCTTATTAGGTTATTTCCCCATTACGGCCACGCCTTTACCTAGTGAAAATTAATCATAGACCAGAAACTACGGTAATTTCTATTATTTAGGGGTTCACAATTTACAATTTTGACAAACATCAAAGAAATTCGCCGCTTTAAGAAAACTACAGCTGCAAGATATTTGTTAAATATACATTTAAAGGGTCTTTTGCATTCTAACAACTTGAGAGTTGTCTTTTCCACTTGAGAGGTCGCGGATGACATCATGAAGTTCTTTCTCAGTTGGTTCATTGTCCAGTTCAGTCAGCACTGAGAGGTCATGGATGACATCATGAAGTTCTTTCTCAGTAGGTTCATTGTCCAGTTCAGTCAGCACTGAGAGGTCATGGATGACATCATGAAGTTCTTTCTCAGTTGGTTCATTGTCCAGTTCAGTCAGCACTGAGAGGTCATGGATGACATCATGAAGTTCTTTCTCAGTAGGTTCATTGTCCAGTTCAGTCAGCACTGAGAGATCATGGATGACATCATGAAGTTCTTTATCAGTTGGTTCATTGTCCAGTTCAGTCAGCACTGAGAGGTCGTGGATGGTATCATGAAGTTCTTTATCAGTAGGTTCATGGTCCAGTTCAGTCAGCACTGATATGTAAATATAGAACAAGTAACAGAAACTCGGTAGATATAAATATAAAAAAAAGTAATAGAAACTCGGTAGATGTAATCATAGAAAAAGTAATAGAAACTCGGTAGATGTAATCATAGAAAAAGTAATAGAAACTCGGTAGATGTAATCATAGAAAAAGTAATAGAAACTCGGTAGATGTAATCATAGAAAAAGTAATAGAAACTCGGTAGATGTATATATAAAAAAAGTAATAGAAACTCGGTAGATGTAATCATAGAAAAAGTAATAGAAACTCGGTAGATGTAATCATAGAAAAAGTAATAGAAACTCGGTAGATGTAAATATAAAAAAGTAATAGAAACTCGGTAGATGTAATCATAGAAAAAGTAATAGAAACTCGGTAGATGTAATCATAGAAAAAGTAATAGAAACTCGGTAGATGTAATCATAGAAAAAGTAATAGAAACTCGGTAGATGTAATCATAGAAAAAGTAATACAAACTCGGTAGATGTAATCATAGAAAAAGTAACAGAAACACGGTAGATGTAATCATAGAAAAAGTGTGAGTTAACAACAGTCAGGCGAGACAAGTAATTGTAAAAACAGAGAAAATGACAAGACTGGAACAACAAGTATAAATAGGCTTGAACATTCATTAGAAAATAGAAGGAACAAAAGAAAACAAAAGTGAAGAGTTATATAAAGCAGCAGAATATTTAAAAGGAGACATACAGAAGATATAAATAGAGCATGAAAAAAGTATGAGATTCGGAGATGATGAAAAACAAATGAAGTGTTTACTTTTTTCATGAAAACGGGAAGGGCGATAACTGGGAAGAAAGTGTACACACAGATTACGCTATAGATAAGCGACCTTTTAGGTTGGGAGTTACTTCCCTTCAAGGATGTCTGGGGAAAACACTTTAATTTCAGATAACTGGATTACCGAAGCTGTGGCAGGGCTACGACGTGCGCGTTCGAGCTGTTTACCTAACACAAATCAACATTTGGAGCGAATATCTCGTGTTGGTACGGTGGTTTTCTCAAAGACACAATTTGTGTACGAAATAGACTGACTCTTGAGCAAATTGTGCAAGTTTAGGTGAGAAAGGGTCAGCGTCGCCAGCAAGCACACAGGTTGGTGACGATGTTTCAGACAATCTAAGTTTCCATATATCAACAAGATACCAGACTTCTTAAGAGAATTATAGAAGGAAAAGGTATGTGTTAGCACTCGGAAAAAATGACAAATAATCAACAACAGAATAAAACAAAGAACAATATATGGTCCAAAGCAGGATCGAACCCGTACTCCATGGCACTGCGCCTTGCCACGAGAAGCCGAACGCTTGGTACACAGCCACTCAGCTAATTAAAAGAATTGCTTGGCAGAGGGTCAACAATAGAAATGATAAATAACTGACGAGATCGAAAGTTGTGGAGAGACATGATCACCTACGCCAGCAGGCTCGGTACTTGATGATGATGATGATGATGATGATGATATCGACAATGAGGGCCGTCTTCATATCGAAGGTTGGCAACCATGGAGCACCATTCCGATATTTTTTTCTTGGTTTGATACTGCAGATTGTTATAGGCTGACTTGACCACCTTCTCAAGTTGTTCGACCATGTTAGTCTTGGTCTGCACTTATTACTTGTATTTTCCCTCCAATATTACTTTTGGTAGGCTAAAGTGCCTTTCAATATGGCCCACAAATCTCATTTGTCTTGTTTCATTTTTGTTTAGTAGTTCTCGTCATTTTTAGTTCATTTAAGACTTCATCGTTTGTTTTCTTTTCTTTCCATCCAATTAATATTTTATCTTCTATAAATCCAAATTTCAAAGGCTTCAATATTATGTTTTATTTTTTGTCTCATGCCCACGTTTCTGCTCTAAACATGAATATTGAGAAGATGTAACATTTTGCTATTCTTAGTTTTAGCCTTGGTGTTATTTGTTTTGATGTTAGTATATTTTTCATGACATTAAAATTAATTATTGCCATTCCTATTCTTTTGTTCATTTCAGATGTACATTTTTCATCACTGGTTATAGTATGTCCCAGGTAGTTGTAGCTCTGAACTGTCTCCAGATGTATTCCTTCAATTGTGATATTCACTTGTAGATTTTGAGTACTTTCTTTGTTTATGATCTTAATTATTTTTCTTTTTGATATTTATATCTAATTCATATTTTGTGCTTGTGATGTTTATTTCATTAAGTAATTGTTGTAAATTCAGGATTTTCTGCTAGCAGTACAGTGTCATCAGCATTTCTTGGATTATTGAATATCTTTCAATTAATATAAATGTTTCACTTAATGAAGAAATAATGCGATCGTGTCATGGAACATTCAGTTTTATGATCAAGACAATATAACATGCGTTTGTTCCTGGTCAAACGTCTACTCTTCGTTATTATATTATGCTACGTTACAGACTTTGATTGATATCATACTTCTATATTTACACATGAATATCAATCTCTGCAGCGTAAACGCAAAAGGTCCGTTTAAATCATGAGATTCATGGGTACAGTCAATGCATTTTGAGATCTTCTGAGCGTTGGAAAGTATGGGTAAAATAAATATAATATCAAGTTTGTCTTAAGACTAGCATTATGATACTTCAATATTGTCCATTTGCGATCTCTGTCCAAACAACAGTCAGATATAAGAATAGTTTACAAACAACAGTCAGATATAAGAATAGTTTACAAACAACAGTCAGATATAAGAATAGTTTACAAACAACAGTCAGATATAAGAATAGTTTACAAACAACAGTCAGATATAAGAATAGTTTACAAACAACAGTCAGATATAAGAATAGTTTACAAACAACAGTCAGATATAAGAATAGTTTACAAACAACAGTCAGATATAAGAACAGTTTACAAACAACAGTCAGATATAAGAACAGTTTACAAACAACAGTCAGATATAAGAACAGTTTACAAACAACAGTCAGATATAAGAACAGTTTACAAACAACAGTCAGATATAAGAATAGTTTACAAACAACAGTCAGATATAAGAATAGTTTACAAACAACAGTCAGATATAAGAACAGTTTACAAACAACAGTCAGATATAAGAACAGTTTACAAACAACAGTCAGATATAAGAATAGTTTATAAACAACAGTCAGATATAAGAACAGTTTACAAACAACAGTCAGATATAAGAACAGTTTACAAACAACAGTCAGATATAAGAACAGTTTACAAACAACAGTCAGATATAAGAATAGTTTACAAACAACAGTCAGATATAAGAACAGTTTACAAACAACAGTCAGATATAAGAATAGTTTACAAACAACAGTCAGATATAAGAATAGTTTACAAACAACAGTCAGATATAAGAATAGTTTATAAACAACAGTCAGATATAAGAATAGTTTACAAACAACAGTCAGATATAAGAATAGTTTACAAACAACAGTCAGATATAAGAATAGTTTACAAACAACAGTCAGATATAAGAATAGTTTACAAACAACAGTCAGATATAAGAATAGTTTACAAACAACAGTCAGATATAAGAATAGTTTACAAACAACAGTCAGATATAAGAATAGTTTACAAACAACAGTCAGATATAAGAATAGTTTACAAACAACAGTCAGATATAAGAATAGTTTACAAACAACAGTCAGATATAAGAACAGTTTACAAACAACAGTCAGATATAAGAATAGTTTATAAACAACAGTCAGATATAAGAACAGTTTACAAACAACAGTCAGATATGAGAACAGTTTACAAACAACAGTCAGATATAAGAACAGTTTACAAACAACAGTCAGATATAAGAATAGTTTATAAACAACAGTCAGATATAAGAATAGTTTATAAACAACAGTCAGATATAAGAACAGTTTACAAACAACAGTCAGATATAAGAATAGTTTACAAACAACATTCAGATATAAGAATAGTTTATAAACAACAGTCAGATATAAGAATAGTTTACAAACAACAGTCAGATATAAGAATAGTTTACAAACAACAGTCAGATATAAGAACAGTTTACAAACAACAGTCAGATATAAGAATAGTTTACAAACAACAGTCAGATATAAGAATAGTTTATAAACAACAGTCAGATATAAGAATAGTTTACAAACAACAGTCAGATTTAAGAATAGTTTACAAACAACAGTCAGATATAAGAATAGTTTACAAACAACAGTCAGATATAAGAATAGTTTATAAACAACAGTCAGATATAAGAATAGTTTACAAACAACAGTCAGATATAAGAATAGTTTATAAACAACAGTCAGATATAAGAATAGTTTATAAACAACAGTCAGATATAAGAATAGTTTACAAACAACAGTCAGATATAAGAATAGTTTATAAACAACAGTCAGATATAAGAATAGTTTACAAACAACAGTCAGATATAAGAATAGTTTACAAACAACAGTCAGATATAAGAATAGTTTATAAACAACAGTCAGATATAAGAATAGTTTACAAACAACAGTCAGATATAAGAATAGTTTATAAACAACAGTCAGATATATGATCCTCAAAGGTGTCTAGACGACACAGACATACGATTAATATGTAATTTGTAATGGGAGCAAACAGCAATAATAAAATATAACAAGGAGAACTCTACACCCATGGACATAAAAAGAGGAGTAAGACAAGGATGCATCCTATCACCAAGCTTGTTCAATTTATTAAAAAAAAAAAAATAAAGTACCCCCGTCACGCCAAGTGGCGTATAGGGAATATGATGTTAGTGACCATAAATTTTACAGACCTTCGGCACATGATTTTTGGGCTAAGGTGGTCGGTATTACGCCCGTGCCGCTTTACCTTCCCTGAAAAAAATCAGGTACCCATTAAAGGCTTCGTGAACACGGAAGCCATCGGTTGGGATCGAGCCCTACGTCTTGTCCTTTGTAGTCCAGTTCACTAACCACTGAGCTATCGCGGCTCCCTTGTTCAATCTATACACTGAGCAAATCTTTAAAAACATCTCAGAGATGCCAGGCCTAAACATTAATGGAAAGATAATCAATAACCTAATATATGCTAATGATACTGTACTACTAGCAGAAAATCCTAAAGATCTACAACAATTGATTATTGTAATAAACATAACAAGCAAAAATATGGACTAGATCAAAAATAAAAATCAATTACCGGGCCTAGTGGCGTAGGTGATCATGTCTCTCCATCGAATAACTTTCGATCTCGGCCGCTATTTATCATTTCTGTTGTTGACCTTCTGCCAAGCCATTCTCGTAAGCTGTCTGGTATCTATTCTCTTTGCTTCCCTCTATCTCTTCGTCCCTCAATTTTTCCAGTTGTTACAATATATTCAAGTTGTTCTCTTCTCATTGCATGGCCAAAAAATGATGATTGTCTCTTCCTAACATTGGAAATTAGCTTTCTTTTTGATTTAACCTCTTTCAGAACATTTTCATTACTCTTCTTAGCTGTCTATACTATCCTCAACATCATCATCATCGTGTGCCTTCTCCGCAACGAAGGTTGGCTACAATTGATCGCCATTCTACTCTGTTTCTTGCTTTGATGGTGCAGGCTGTCATAGATTGACTTGACCATCTTTTGATGTTACTCGTCCATGTTAGTCTTGGTCTGCCTCTGCCTCTTTTACCTTGTATTTTTCCTTCCAATATTACTTTTAGTAGGCTGTTGTGTCTTTTAACATGCCCAAAAATTTCATTTGTCTTGTCTTTATTGTATTTAGTAGTTCTCTTTTTATTTTCAGTTGTTTTAAAACTTCATCGTTTGTTATCTTTTGTTTCCATCCAATTCTACCTATTCTTCTATAAATCCACATTTCAAAGGCTTCAATTTTCTGTTATGTTTTCTTGTCTAATGTCCATGTTTCTGCACCATACAGGAATATTGAGAAGATGTAACATTTTGCCATTCTTAGTTTCAGCCCTGTTGATATTTGTTTTGTTGTTAGTATATTTTTCATGGCATTAAAATTACTTTTTGCCATACCTATTCTTTTGTTTATTTCAGTTTTGCATTTTCCATCATTGGTTATAGTATGTCCCAGGTAGTTGTAGCTCTGGACTGTCTCCAGATGTATTCCTTCAACTGTGATATTTAATTGTAGGTCTTGAGAATTGTCTTTGTTTATGATCATAGTTTTAGTCTTTTTGATATTCATTTCTAGTCCATATTTTTTGCTTGTAATGTTTATCACATTAAGCAATTGTTGTAGGTGTTATCTACTATCCTCAACACACTTCTGTAAAACCACATTTCTACAGCCTACAGTTATTTTCTTGTCTGTTGTCCTCTTGTCCATGATTCATATCCATATGTTTAGACTGGTTCTACATACTATTTAAGAATTATTTTTCTTGTTTTTCTTGTCAAAAATGAATTGCATAGTATCTTCCTATTTTTTTGAAAGCTGCTTTTGCCTGAGCTATTATGCATCTCACCTCTGTTGTACATCTACCGTCTGAGGTTAACATTGTTCCCAAATATTTAAATTAATGAACCTGTTTTAATATTGTTCCACTTGTCTGTACTGTGCATTGCGGTGATGTGTTTTTGTTTTTCTTTGTCGCTACCATTATTTATGTTTTCTTTGCTATCAAGGCTGAGTCCTTTATTATTGATTTCCTTCACTATGATATCTAACATTTCTTGTAACTCATGTTCACTCTTAGCAATTAAAAAGATATCCATGTTTTGCGTGGATAAAACCGCATTAGCATACCGTATTTTATGTACTAATGATTAGACTGACTACAATTTCTTGAGACAACAACATAACATGATATTTAAACTCCGACAGACGGGTAACTTGTAGCAATCTTTACCCACGAACACATGAAATCAAGACTAGGAGACGTAACATCAGGAAAGCCAACAGGAGACGAGAAGACCACTAATGTATCTGCCCTGGACGCCGAAAGGTAGATAAAGAAAAAATGAAGAAGTTGATGGTGTTGGAAGATGTTTGATAGCATTTAGCAACAATGTGATATTAGTAGCTCAGCGGCAATACGTTAAAAATTCTGGTCTGTTATTAACTTAGCGGGTGTACACTAGAGTCAAAGGTTTGTTAGCTGTTTAGCGCACATGGTATACATGAAGTATGTTACTGAAACTATCCCAGGAGCTTGTTTGTTAACAGTTTAAATTGACGTGTTCCATCAGAAAAGGAAATTATCAGCTATTTCGTGTAAGTGATGTACAAACAAGTTTGTTAGCAATTTATTAGAGTACGTTAGAAAACAGTTTGGTCACATTTTCCGGTGAAGGAAATTTGTTTACAGTTTAGGGGAAATAGAAGATATTTATTAGTTTAGGAAGTTTAAGAAGTTTAACCAAAAGAAATTTGTTAGCAGTTTAAGAAAAATTAACCAGAAGAAATTTGTTAGCAGTTTAAGAAAAATTAACCAGAAGAAATTTGTTAGCAGTTTAAGAAATATTAACCGGAATAAATTTGTTAGCAGTTTAAGAAAAATTAACCAGAAGAAATTTGTTAGCAGTTTAAGAAAAATTAACCAGAAGAAATTTGTTAACAGGCTCTATAGAATGTTACCTGAAAGAGATGTGTTAACACATTAGCGGCAGTGATATTAAACAACTTTGAAGCCTCCAGGTCGATGAAACAATAAAAGGGGAAAAGAAAACTATTTAAATGCGAATAGAATAGAAAAAATAATTTTTTTATTCGGACAGAAGAATAAATATAAACAGCATGAAAGTCTTATACATAGACAGCTGGTTTTAAAGACGAAGAGAGTTAGAAAAGTGAGCTCACAAAATCAAATGGTTGGTGACAAACTCCAAAGAAAATTAGTGATTCAGTTTTATCCCAAACAATGCCAAAACCCATAAGTCCATCCGGCGTGACTCCGCACGGGAAATATAAAATAGCAGAACTTAAGGAAGACACAACAGAAGTCACGACAAAAGGCATCCAAGTAGACACAGACAGAAAGCACATAGAAAAACAGATAGACAACTACACACAGGACTCGTGGTCCCACATATACACAGATGGCTCTGCTACAAATGCCACCAGAAATGGAGGAGGAGGTATGTTCTTGACGCTGAATAACCAGGAAGAGATCACCAAGTCAATGGCTACTGGGAAATTCTCAAACAACTATAAAGTAGAAACTGAAGCCATCAAAGATGCTGCAAAACTGGCTATTCAATACAAAAACAACATGAACAAGAAATTGGTGACATACACGCACGCACGCGCGCGCGCACACACACACACACACACACTGTCAGTCCTCACAGTTCTAAAACCCCCAGAAACAGTGAGTTAGATGACCTAATGCGACGATACAGACTTTCATTAATGGATGCTTACGCTGAATAAAAGGATGGAAATGGCAGGACAAAATCACTAACATAGAATTATGGAAATGTACCAGTCAAACACAAGTGGATAAAGAGATACAGCAAAGACGATGGCGCTGGATAGGACACACACTACGGAAGCCAACTGAGAGTATTAGACAACAGGCCCTTTTGGAATCCCCAGGAGAAAAGATAAAGAGGAAGACCAAGGAATTCTTGGAGAAGACAGATAGAAGCAGAGATGAAGATGATGGGGAAGACATGGAATGATCTTAAAAGAATGACAAAAAACAGAACGACTTTGAAAGTGTTTGTTGAAGACCTATGCTCCACTGGGAGCTAAAAAGGTAGAAGAAGAAGAAGAAGATGACCTAAGAACAACCCTGGACCAACTGTGCAATAACTTCCAGAGAGTGATCATTCAGTGGATACCATCACACTGTAATGTACAAGGAAACGAATGCGATGACAAATTAGATAAGGAGGGAGAGAGATTACCACAAGAGAACCATCTGGACAGCTACGATGAAGCGAAATCCAGCATCAAAGACCAGTATAATTAAAATTGGAAGCAAGAACACACAAAGTATAACGAGAGGGACGGATACCTCCAACTATCAAGGAGGGATGTCATCATACTTCGCCTATGCACTGGCCATAACAGAATGAGAAACCACATGTTCACCAAACTCAAAATAGGAGCTAACGTGACAACAAAACACGTTCTACAGGACTGCCACCAGTACACAGTCCTGAGGGGGACAAGGTGGCGCCACACTCAACGTCTAGGATTAGAAACTCTACGGGCAACCGAATCACTGAAACAGACAGCTGCCTTCATAAGAGAGTCCGGAGTCCTAGTCTGAATGAGACATGATCGTAGATGGAGAAGAAATGATTAGTGGATGAATTGCAAACGTCGTGATCAAGATGAGCAAAGGAGAAGCAGACTTTTGGATGAGGAGTTGACATCTCAGGACAACTATTTTAGTGTTTTATACATTTCTGAGGTTTATTACCTCACAAAACTTCCTTAAATTATAACAGAATCTTAGGAAAGAGCTTCAGTTTCACAACTTTAGAACCACTGACAGAAATCGGAAAGCCACACGAGCTAGTTGCAGATTACGAGGCGCCTACGAGGCTTATTGAAATGTTTACTTGGTGCTGTTTGCTTGTGTAATAACTGCGGTTACCACGTGGCTCGACCTGAGCTAATCAATGTAGAATTGTTTGCTTCCAACTGTCCCTTCAATCTCTCGCAACACATGTTGCGTGCCAAAAAATAAATAAATAAATAAATAAATATGAAATTCAAATTGGACAAATCAATTAGTAGTGTATATCATCATCATCGAGTGCCGTCTCCGCAAAGAAGGTTGGCTATCATGGATCGCCATTCCACTCTGTTTCTTGCTTTGATGGTGCAGGTTGTCATAGATTGACTTGTCCATCTTTTAATGTTACTCGTCCATGTTAGTCTTGGTCTGCCTCTGCCTCTTTTACCTTGTATTTTCTCTTCCAATATTACTTTTAGTAGGCTGTTGTGTCTTTTAACGTGCCTCAAAAATTTCATTTGTCTTGTCTTAATTGTAGTTAGTAGTTCTCTTTTTATTTTTACTCGTTTTAAAACTTCATCGTTTGTTTTTTTCTTTCCATCCAATTCTACCTATTCTTCTATAAATCCACATTTCAAATGTCTAAATTTTCTGTTTTCTTGTCTAATGTCCATGTTTCTGCGCCATACAGGAATATTGAGCAGATGTAACATTTTGCTATTCTTAGTTTCAGCCCTGCTGATATTTGTTTTGTTGTTAGTATATTTTTCATGGCATTAAAATTACTTTTTGCCATACCTATTCTTTTGTTTATTTCATTTTTGCATTTTCCATCATTGGTTATAGTATGTCCCAGGTAGTTGTAGCTCTGGACTGTCTCCAGATGTATTCCCTCAACTGTGATATTTATTTGTAGGTCTTGAGAGTTTTCTTTGTTTATGATCATAGTTTTAGTCTTTTTGATATTAATTTCTAGTCCATATTTTTTGCTTGTTATGTTTATCACATTAAGTAATTGTTGTAGATCTTTAGGATTTTCTGCTAGTAGAACAGTATCATCAGCATATCTCAGGTTATTGATTATCTTTCCATTAATGTTTAGAATTATCACTGCATTCAACTGCACCATTCTTTTTACGCAATGCAATGAAAGTTGATGTTTTTAGTTCGTTTGGTATGTATCTTGTATGGTATATGTCATTGCATATGCCTGTGAGCACTTCAATGCCAAAATCTTCTAATGCATGTCTCTTCTCTATCTGTATATTGTCAGGTCCTGCTGTCTGTCCCTTTTTCATTGTTTTTACAGCTTTTTCTACTTCAGATTTCAGGATTTTATAGTTGTATGTACATTTTATGTCTGGCTTTTTGTCCCTTTCGTCATGAAATAATTCTGTTATGTATTCCTGCCATCTATCTATTATATCTTTGTTGTCTGTTAGCATTCTTCCCTCTTTGTTTGCAATACATCCGTTTCCTGCAGCTTTTTTGTCTTTATTAGTCATTCTCTTTATTTCTGTGTACATCCCTCTTAGGTTTTGTTTACTTTCCATAGTTTCGACTTCTAGACATCTTTGGTTGAGCCAGTCTTCTTTTGCCTTTTTGCACATTCTCCGTATTTCATTGTCTGTATCCTTGTATCTGACAGTGTTTTTCGCTTGTCTTCTTTCTTCCATTTTTTTCTAAGATTTTGTCTGTTATCCATTTTTGTTTTTTGTTACTTTCCTTTTTGGGTAAGGTGTTTCAGGATTCTTGTATGCTGTTTTTTATGCATTGCCATTTGGTTGTGACTTTTTCCTCAGGATTTTCTCTTCTGTAATGCTCAATCCCTTCTTCTAGCAGCTTCTGATATGTGTTCTTTACTTGTACAGTATAAGTTTCTTTAACATCTTCCTGGTTTAACGCTGTTATATCTTTTGGTGTTGCTGCATTAGTTTTTTGTTTGTTTCTCTTTAATTTGATTTCCATTTTAATCATTACAGGCTTTGATCTGAATTAATATCTGCTCCTGGGTAGGTTTTGGCTTTCTTGACGCTGTTCCGGAATCTGTCTTTTATCATTATGTAATCTATTTGATTCCTCTTTCTATCTCCAGGGCTTTTCTATGTGTATAATTTACTTTTCTCTTGCTCAAAGTAGGTGTTACATATTATCAGCCTGTTTTCTTCACAAAATTGTATTAATCTGTCTCCTCTGCCATTTCTTTTTCCGAAACCATTATTTCCTATAATGGTCTTATATTTACCTTTTCCTACTTTAGCGTTCATATCACCCATTACAATCAAGATGTCTGAAGATTTCACTTGCTTCATAACTTTATTTAGATCTTCATAGTATGCCTCTATTTGTTCATCTGTATAGTCTTGAGTAGGTGCGTATGTCTGTATTATTGCTATGTCAAATGGGTTTGCCATTATTTTTAATAGTATAATCCTATCATTGTATGTCTAGTGAGTATATTTGTGTAGCTCTCGTTTGTGTATATAAGAACAATTAAAGTGAAACCAAAATTATAAAATACTGAAAGCTCTGATTTTCGCACTCCATTGAAATTAAACAAAAAAATCTTTACAACAGTATCCCGTTATTTGGGTCTGTCCGGGGGGAGGGGACATATAGAACTGGAGGATTATGACCGTTTGTCCCGAGCAGTCGCTACGTAGTGTTCGGGTCTGATTTTATTTCACCCCCTATTTGGGGGGGGGGGGGGAACAAAATTTCACACAACTTGGATACGAGCCCACGTTCTCATGAGCAAGGAAAGTAATAGCGTTTACACAAGAGAAATCGTTTTGATATGCGTGTATGTTTGATATGCGTGTATGTTTGATATGCGTGTATGTTTGATATGCGTGTATGTTTGATATGCGTGTATGTTTGATATGCGTGTATGTTTGATATGCGTGTATGTTTGATATGCGTGTATGTTTCATATGCGTGTATGTTTGATATGCGTGTATGTTTCATATGCGTGTATGTTTGATATGCGTGTATGTTTCATATGCGTGTATGTTTGAAATGCGTGTATATTTGATATGCGTGTATGTTTGATATGCGTGTATGTTTGATATGCGTGTATGTTTGATATGCGTGTATGTTTGATATGCGTGTCTGTAAAAGTAAGAAAGATTTCTTCTTCGTCATCTTCATCCCGTCTTCATTTGCTTTTCAGCCTTGATGGGAGATATAGTTTGCATCGTTTGCTCTTCTGTTGGCCTCTGCTGCTGTTATGTTTCCTTGTGTTTCTAATATATGCAATCAATCCAACATTTGCTCTTCTGTTGGTCTCTGCTGCTGCTATGTTTCCTTGTGTTTCTAATATTCCATCAATCCAACTTTTGCTCTTCTGTTGGCCTCTGCTGCTATGTTTCCTAGTGTTTCTAATATTCAATCAATCCAACTTTTGTTCTTATGTTGCCCTCTGCTGCTGTTATGTTTCCTAATGTTTCTAATATTCAATCAATCCAACTTTTTTTTTCCCTTTCCGGCTCTTGAGTCTACTGTTCTCGCAACGTTTAGAAAAAGGCTTTCTGTGTTGTGGTGTTTTTGCCCTTCTGTCTTATCAAGTGGCACTTCTGTTATTTCTTTCGTCTGACACATTTAATTTCGATAGTGGTTATTTTTTCTCTTTTTTGTCTGCTTAAGGTACCGAGGTATTAAAAAAAAACCCATAAAATGAGACGATAAGAGGAAAACTAGAGCATAAATGATGACAAGGGAAGTCCAAGTTTGTGGGGCATGTGTGGAGGAAGGGGCGGGTTTGAATAGGGACAATAGGAGGAATAGAAGGTCGGAGAGAGACAGAGGTGGTCAAAGAGAAAAGAGGCGGAGTGGTTTGATGAAGTGAACGATCAACAGTGGAACTATTACACAGCGCACACAAATTCGGGGTTACTGATATACAACGCCTCTAGGCATGGACCGTGAATGAGTGATTCTTGCGGTCTTTGTTCCCTGATGAAGACTCGAGAAGCTGAAACGTTTGTTAGTATCGTCAAAGATGCGACAAGCGTTAACACCAAGGTGGTAGTTTGGTGGTGAACGTGAGTTAGGCCACAGCTTGACACTTCCCAGTCGACCCAGCAGTTAAAAACAGGTACATGGTTCATAGAATTGGGGACAATAAATAACAGCCAGGTAAAACACGGACTCAGTCACCATTAAATGAAATGACCCACTACGGACAAGTTTAATACTTCAGTCCTCTGCCACATTTTTCTTACACAGAGCTCTGGATGGTCTAGGAGTAAGGCGTCTGCATTGGGACGGAAAGGATCCGAACCGCGTCACTGACGATGTGAGATTTTTCACTTCGAATCCGTAGTTCTCTCGTGGCTTTACCCTCGCCTGGTCCCTGAGTAGTGAGATCCGATGTTAAGCCTCTCGGATAACGGCAAAAACCCAACAGATCACATTTGCATTATTGACACGTTAAAGTGCCCTCGGCAGTTGGAAATCGAAAAGAGTAAGCTAAAATGGTCGCTGCTCGGGTAAATTAAAATAAATCTATCACATAAAACATCAAAACACGCTCAACTATTTAATAAAAAATTAGAGAACCTCTGAAGACCGGGAATATCTGCCTGCATGTCGAAGGAGAGCCGAGCACACAGCTACCGATGTGAAGCTAGAGAACAAGTGATATTCACACATACAAATTCGGGGCTTCGCTAGAGACATAAAAGCTGCCGTACTCGGACAACAAAAACCACATTGGGGCTGCCGTGTCTGACAACACGAGAACCCTTGAAACACGCCAAATAGCACGTGCTGGGAACAACAAACGAAGAAAACAAAAGTCTAGATGATGTGATTGATGTAACCGCTAGGACGTACCTGTTCACACGGCAGCAGCCAGGCAATCTGGTCAGAGTTGCAATAGTTTACCACAGAAGAATTATTGAAATGCTTGCCACGAACGTAAGATAATTGTTATTTATTTGCCCGTAAAACAATGTCTTCTACATCATGTTTAAGTTGATGGCGGTGCTCGCCTTCATATCGCCGGCTGTATACGGCCCATGCAAACACGACGCACCAATTAACTACAGAACCGGTTGTTTTAAGACCTGCTTGTTATAGAACGGTTGTTTCAAGATCTGTTTGTTACAGAGCCGGTTGTTTTAAGACCTGCTTGTTATAGAACGGTTGTTTCAAGATCTGTTTGTTACAGAGCCGGTTGTTTTAAGACCTGCTTGTTATAGAACGGTTGTTTCAAGATCTGTTTGTTACAGAACCAGTTGTTTAAAATTCAGATTGTTACAGAACCGTTTGTTTCAAGATCAGTTTGTTACAGAACGGGCTGTTTAAAGATATGTTTGTTACAGAACGGTTGTTTTAAGATCTGTTTGTTACAGATCCGGTTGTTTAAAGATCACTTTGTTGCAGCACCGGTTGTTTAAAATTCAGTTTGTTACAGAACCAGGTGTTTAAAGGATTAACTTGTTAAGGAATCAGTTGCTTAAAGATCACATTTTTGTACAGAACCAATAAGTTAGATAGTCAGTTAATTACATAGTTTATGTTGTTGTTGTTGTTGTTGTTGTTGTTGTTGTTGTTGTTGTTGTTGTTGTTGCGTTCGCCAGCTTTCAACTCTGACAAAGTTCCTAGAGATTAGGAACTGAATTTTGCGTGTTAATCCAATTTTCCCTGGCAGCCGTGTGCACAGGGGTCCCTCGCCGCACAGGCAGATAACTCCGACTTCGGAGGTACTCATGTTTTTTTCCGTCGATGAGTAACTGACGTTTCAAGCCGGGTCTCGCTTCTGAGACCAGGGGTGGTTGCCGCAGAGAGAAATCATAAATAAAAATCCCAACCGGTGTAGATTTGAACCTACAACCTCTCAGTCTCGAGGCCGGCGTCTTGCTTCGAGACCAACCAGTCCCCCATGGACTGGGAATATGAGGAAACTGCAAAAAGGAACACTTTTCATGCATAGTCTTCAATGGTTCCTGCCGCCTATCCACCATATACCCCGAAGTTCACGTCTTCCTGAAAATGATGATCGTCATATTTTTTTTTTAATGTATAGCGTTTGATGATGTTAGGCCATCGGTGTTAACTCCAATTCCGAACATACAAACACAGTTAGTATTCAGATTATCCCAGTCTCACATCAAACAACAGAGATTAGCGTAAGGCCGGTCTAGGGATTTACGATGACCCATTACGATGACGTAGCACACATAACAATATCGCAAGCACAGCAATGACGCGCCCTTTGGATTCCTGATTACTCTAGTGAATGCAGCCCACGACGAACAAAAGACGGTGCAAATTACCTAAAGAGATCAAACTGCGGCTAACGAAGCATTTCACATTAATGAGTAACATGTAAATAACTTGCGTCAAGGAATTCCAACAACGGTCATGAACAGCACCAATGTGACTTAAAGCGCAGATCAAGTCTAGGCGGTGGAAGGTCGCATTCATAACAATTGACCTGTCAAAAAGGGACTGTTGCCGGCCTACGACTTCACTTTGACATAGTTTATTATATAGTCAGGTAATTACATAGATAGTTTATTATATAGCCAGTTAATTGCATCGATAGTTTATTATATAGTCAGGTAATTACATAGATAGTTTATTACATAGGCGGGTAATTACATAGATTGTTTATTATATAGCCAGTTAATTACATCGATAGTTTATTATATAGCCAGTTAACTACATAGATAGTTTATTATATAGCCAGTTAATTACATCGATAGTTTATTATATAGCCAGTTAACTACATAGATAGTTTATTATATAGGCGGGTAATTACATCGATAGTTTATTATATAGCCAGGTAATTACATCGATAGTTTATTACATAGGCGGGTAATTACATAGATAGTTTATTATATAGCCAGTTAATTACATATATAGTTTATTATATAGCCAGGTAATTACATAGATAGTTTATTATATAGCCAGTTAATTACATAGATAGTTTATTTTATAGCCATGTAATTACATAGATAGATTATTATGTAATTAATGATAATGATATTTTATGTAATAATTTAATTAATGATAATAATATTAATGTAATTATATTTTATTATATAGGCAGGTAATTACATAGATATTTTATGATATAGGCAGGTAATTACATAGATTATTTTATAGCCAGGTAATTACATAGATAATTTATTTTATAGCCATGTAATTACATAGATAGTTTATTATATAGCCATGTAATTACATAGTTTATTATATAGGCGGGTAATTACATAGATAGTTTATTATATAGGCAAGTAATTACATAGATAGTTTATTATATAGCCATGTAATTACATAGATAGTTTATTATATAGGCAAGTAATTACATAGATAGTTTATTATATAGCCAGGTAATTACATAGATAGTTTATTATATAGCCGGGTAATTACATAGATAGTTTATTATATAGCCAGGTAATTACATAGATAGTTTATTATATAGCCAGGTAATTACATAGATAGTTTATTATATAGCCAGGTAATTACATCGATAGTTTATTATATAGCCAGGTAATTACATAGATAGTTTATTATATAGCCAGTTAATTACATAGGTAGTTTATTACATAGCCAGTTAATTACATAGGTAGTTTATTACATAGCCAGGTATTTACTGAACCTGCTATTTACAGATTCAGTTAACTACAGAGAAAGTTATCTAAATAGCAAATCAGTGAAAGAGCCAGTTTTAAACCCATTTAATTCATCATCATCATCAAGTACCGGGCCTAGTGGCGTAGGTGATCATGTCTCTCCACAACTTTCGATCTCGGCAGCTGTTTATCATTTCTGTTGTTGACCTTCTGCCAAGCCACTCTCTTAAGCTGTCTGTTATTTTTTCTCTTTGCTTCCCTCTATCTCTTCGTCCCTCAATTTTTTCCAGTTGTTACAATATATTCCAGCTGTTCCCTTCTCATTACATGACCAAAAAATGATGATTGTTTCTTCCTAATATTGGAAATTAGCTCTCTTTTTGCTTTGGCCTCTCTCAGAACATTTTCATTACTCTTCTTTGCTGTCCATGATATTCTCAACATTCTTCGGTAAAACCACATTTCTACAGACTAGCAAATTACAGAGCCAGTTAGTTACAGAATCAGATAGTCATAATGCCTACAAATTACAGGGCCAGTTAGTTACAGAATCAGATAGTCATAATGCCTACAAATTACAGGACCAGTTAGTTACAGAATCAGATAGTCATAATGCATACAAATTACAGGGCCAGTTAGTTACAGAATCAGATAGTCATAATGCCTACATATTACAGAGCCAGTTAGTTACAGAATCAGATAGTCATAATGCCTACACATTACAGGGCCAGTTAGTTACAGAATCAGATAGTCATAATGCCTACACATTACAGGGCCAGTTAGTTACAGAATCAGATAGTCATAATGCCTACAAATTACAGGGCCAGTTAATTACAGAATCAGATAGTCTTAATGCCAGCAAATTACAGAGCCAGTTAGTTACAGAATCAGCCACCTAATTAGTTAACTACATCATTTTTTTAGGTACAGCTTAACTTTGACATAAAACAAGACCCTAGACTCAATGTCATCTAGATACAGTTGAGTAGTTTCAGTGTCAGATAGTTGCATGTCAGCAGACAGACGTAATGCTAATTGTTTCGTCCAAACACTCTCACTGACGTCACTTCCTGAAATGTAGTTAGATCCTATGACACTTCTTCTCAATGCAGCAGGAGGTCGACGCCTGGGAGTCATGACCCAGGCGGGCTCACCTCTCTTAGAGTGTTAAGAAGCTAAATGGCTGAAACACTTGCTCGACGTGTCTACTTCAAATGATCAGATTGCCTCCTGCTGGGAAGCTCTGTATAAAGAGTTTCCTATCATTATTATTAATTGTTCCGTCAAATAAATAAAATACTCTGACATTACATCCGACAATGTAGTTAGACTATTACATTTCTCTTATGTGTCCGTCAGTCCTCTTTGTGTTGTCCAAGGAAGGCCGCATACAGGCCGAAACGTCAACAGTTATGTACTGTTGTGTAGCTGTCACAACGCACTGTGCTCAACTCTTCTCTCAATCTCCCTGCTTTGAAATCTCCTCATCTGATAAGCCTTCATTACCTCGATAAATCTCCACTGTCTTAGAAAATATCCATTACCATAACTAATTTGTTATAAATACATGTTAGTCTCCATTACTGTAATTCTTCTCATTACTTCCAGTAAATCTTCGATATTTCAGTAAATCAATTCTACTTCAGAAAAGTCAATTGCTTCAGTAAATTTCTATGACCAAGTATGTCTCTGTTCAATTACTTCAAGAAATCTCCATTAAATCAGTAAATCTCCCTTACCTCATTTAATACCCATTATTCCAGTGAATCTCCATCAATCAGTACATCTATATTACATAATTAAACTCAATTACTCAGGCAATCTCCACTACTTCAGTAAATCTCAATTACATAAACAAACTCCACTACCTCGGTAAATCTCCATTACACAACATTTACATTTTCGCTTAATTTATCTTTCTGTTCACTTTGACTATGTATTCGTTCTACTGTCATTCCATTTACATATTACAAAACTCTAAAGAATGCTTTACAGCCGCAACGTTAGCATTAATGTGTTTTATGATCTATAAGGCAGTAATTTCTTACTTACTTGACCATCAATTGCTAAGTAATCACGCGACCGGAACATAAAAACACGCATGCGCATTGATTTTGCTATTTATAGCTTAGCCAAAATGGAAGCCACTAACTTAACATAATAACTGAGGAACAGCACCATTCTCATGACAAGAGACCACGACAGCTGGGACTGATGATAAACAGAGATAAGATCAAAATCATAAGATTTAATGCAGTTGGCAATAACCAAATAACACTAGAAGAAATACCTCTACTAGATGTAAAATCTAAATTATATCCAGACAGTAATATAGACAAGGAAGAAGGACTAGAAAGTCATACAAAAATAAGGTGACAAAAACAGAGACTAGCCTTTATTGCACTAGGAAACACGGAAATCCAAAGAAAGTAGGATAAATACAACAATAGAAATGTTCAACTCCAATGTTAAATCATTCCTATAATTTGGCTGTGAAACATGGAGAATAACAAAAATGACAGTCACAAAAATAAAGAGCTTCATTAATGGATGCTTGAGCAAAATAAAAGGATGGAAATGGCAGGACAAAATCATTAATTTAGAATTATGGAAAAGTACCAGTGAAATACCATTGGAGAAAGAGATACGACAAAGATAATACTGCTGGATACGACAAACAATGCGAAGCCAACTGAGAGTATTACACGACAGACGTTTTATGGAAACCACAGGACAAAAGACAACGGGGAAGGCAAAATATACTTGGAGAAGACAGATTGAAACAGAGATGAAGAGATGGGGAATACGTGGAAAGATTCTAAAAGAATGGCAAGAAACAGAACAGATTTGAAAGTGTTTGTTGAACACCTATGCTCCACAGCGCTTTGAATGGCAGAGAAGAAGAGCCATCTACTCTTGCAGTGCTCTGACTGTGGATTACCGAACTGTACAGCGTGAACTTGTTCCTGGTGACAATCGACAAATAGCGAACTTCTACTTCAATAACTTACTAAACTGATATATGATTCTTATCATTGTTTTTTTTCCTGGAAAAGTAAAGCGGCACGGGCGTAATATCGACCACATTACCCCAAAAATCATGTACAGAAGTTCTGTAAAATATATGGTCACTAACACCATATTCCCCATACGCCACTTGGCGTGACGGGGGCTCTCTACTTTACTACATATTATTAATCAGCATCATAATATATGTTATTAATAATAACATATTATTTATATATATATATAAATATATATATATATATATATATATATATATATATATATATCATCATCATCGAGTGCCTTCTCCGCAACGAAGGTTCTTGCTTTGATGGTGCAAGCTGTCATAGATTGATGTGTCCATCTTTTGATGTTACTCGTACATGTTGGTCTTGGTCTGCCTCTGCCTTTTTTAGCTTGTATTTTCCCTTCCAATATCACTTTTAGTAGGCTGTTGTGTCTTTTAACATGCCCCAAAAATTTCATTTGTCTTGTCTTAATTGTATTTAGTAGTTCTCTTTTTATTTTCAGCTGATTTAAAACTTCATCGTTTGTTTTCTTTTCTTTCCATCCAATTCTACCTATTCTTCTATAAATCCACATTTCAAAGGCTTCAATTTTCTGTCCTGTTTTCTTGTCTAATGTCCATGTTTCTGCACCATACAGGAATACTGAGAAGATGTAACATTTTGCCATTCTTAGTTTCAGCCCTGCTGATATTTGTTTTGTTGTTAGTATATTTTTCATGGCATTAAAATTACTTTTTGCCATACCTATTCTTTTGTTTATTTCAATTTTGCATTTTCCATCATTGGTTATAGTATGTCCTAGGTAGTTGTAACTCTGGACTGTCTCCAAATGTATTCCCTCAACTGTGATATTTAATTGTAGGTCTTGAGAATTTTCTTTGTTTATGATCATAGTTTTAGTCTTTTCGATATTCATATCTAGTCCATATTTTTTGCTTGTTATGTTTATCACATTAAGCAATTGTTGTAGATTTTTAGGATTTTCTGCTAGTAGAACAGTATCATCAGCATATCTTATGTTATTGATTATCTTTTCATTTATGTTTAGGCCCGGCATCTCTGAGATGTTTTTAAAGATTTGCTCAGTGTATAGATTGAAGAAGCTTAGTGATAGGATGCATCCTTGTCTTACTCCTCTTTTTACGTCAATGGGTGTAGAGTTCTCCTTGTTATATTTTATTAATGCTGTTTGCTCCCAGTACAAATTACATATTAGTCGTATGTCTGTGTCGTCTAGATTTATATCCTTTAGGCAGTCTATAAGTTGATTATGGTGTATTCTATCGAAAGCTTTATATATATATATATATATATATATATATATATATATATATATACAAGTGGAACAATACTAAAATAGGTAAATGATTCTAAATATTTGAGAACGTTGTTAATCTCAGACGCTCAGACGGAAGATGTTCAACAGATGAGAGACGCAGAATGGCTCAGGCAAAAGCGGCTTTAAAAAAAAAATGATGAAGATACTGACTGTACAATCCATTTTTGACAATAGAAACAAGGAAAAGAGTTCTTCAATGTTATGTAGAGCCAGTCTTAACATTATTATAGTCGCCAAGAACCGGGCCTGCTGGCGTTGGTGATCATGTCTCTCCACAACTTTCGATCACGACAGTTATTTATCGTTTCTGTTGTTGACCTTCTGCCAAGCCATTCTTTTGAGCTGTCTGATTTCTTTTCCTCTTTGCTTCCCTCTATCTCTTCAATTTGTCGCCAGTACACAGACCTGAGAAGAGCAATGTGGTCCACACCCATCTCTTTAGAAGAGAAACTATATGGGGCAATCGATTCGCTTAAACAGACAGCTGACTTCATGAGAGAGTCTGGAATCCTACTCTGATTGAGTCTTGATCGCAGAGAGAAAGAGAATTTGTCCAGTCGTTACACAATATATTACAGCTGTTCTCTTTTCATTACATGGCCAAAAAATGATGATTGTTTCTTCCTAACATTGGAAATTAGCTCTCATTTTGCTCTGACCTCCAACAGGACAATTTCACCACTCTTCTCAGCCGTCCACGGCACCCCAACATTCCTCTGTAAAACCACACCTCCACAGACTCCAGTGATTTTCTTGTCTGTTGTCCTATTGTCCATGATTCACATCCTTGTTTCAAGACTGGCCCTACATAACACCCAAGAACTCTTTCCCTTGTTTCCACTGTCAAAAATGGACTGCACAGCATCATCCTCATCTTTTGGAAAGCTGCTTTGTCCCGATAACTCTGCATCTCACCCATCCTGTACATCTTCCGTCCGAAGTCAACAAAGTTCTCAAATATTTAAATTCATTTACCTATTTTAATATTGCTCCACCTGTCCATATTTTGCACTGAGGTGATGTCTCTTTCTCTGCTGCCACCACCACCTCTGTCTTTCCACAAATCTGGTGACAGCACACAACCCCGTCCAACACCCCGCTCAATTTGTTGAAACATTCCCAACCGGCCTCCAGCCCCCATGGCCGCTGTCTGCCGCCAGCACATGATCTCCATTATTCCTAGATTCTGCTGTCCACGTTCATGCTCTCCATTATTCCTAGATTCTGCTGTCCACGTTCATGCTCTCCATTATTCATAGATTCTGCTGTCCACGTTCATGCTCTCCATTATTCCTAGATTCTGCTGTCCACGTTCATGCTCTCCATTATTCCTAGATTCTGCTGTCCACGTTCATGCTCTCCATTATTCCTAGATCCCTACTGTCCACGTTCATGATCTCCATTATCCCTAGATCCCTGATGTCCACGTTCATGCTCTCCATTATTCCTAGATTCTGCTGTCCACGTTCATGCTCTCCATTATTCCTAGATTCTGCTGTCCACGTTCATGCTCTCCATTATTCCTAGATTCCTGATGTCCACGTTCATGCTCTCCATTATTCCTAGATTCCTGATGTCCACGTTCATGCTCTCCATTATTCCTAGATTCCTGATGTCCACGTTCATGCTCTCCATTATTCCTAGATTCTGCTGTCCACGTTCATGCTCTCCATTATTCCTAGATTCTGCTGTCCACGTTCATGCTCTCCATTATCCCTAGAACCCTGATGTCCACGTTCATGCCCTCCATTATTCCTAGATCCCTGCTGTCCACGTTCATGCTCTCCATTATTCCTAGATTCTGCTGTCCACGTTCATGCTCTCCATTATTCCTAGATTCCTGATGTCCACGTTCATGCTCTCCATTATTCCTAGACCCTGATGTCCACGTTCATGCTCTCCATTATCCCTAGATCTCTGCTGTCCACGTTCATGCCCTCCATTATTCCTACGATCCCTGCTGTCCACGTTCATGCTCTCCATTATTCCTAGATTCTGCTGTCCACGTTCATGCTCTCCATTATTCCTAGATTCTGCTGTCCACGTTCATGCTCTCCATTATCCCTAGATCCTGATGTCCACGTTCATGCTCTTCATTATTCCTAGATCCCTGATGTCCACGTTCATGCTCTCCATTATTCCTAGACCCTGATGTCCACGTTCATGCTCTCCATTTTTCCTAGATCCCTGCTGTCCACGTTCGTGCTCTCCATTATTCCTAGATCCCTGCTGTCCACGTTCATGCCCTCCATTATTCCTAGATCCCTTCTGTCCATGTTCATGCTCTCCATTATTCCTAGATTCCTGATGTCCACGTTCATGCCCTCCATTATTCCTAGATTCCTGATGTCCACGTTCATGCTCTCCATTATTCCTAGATCCTGATGTCCACGTTCATGCTCTCCATTATTCCTAGATCCTGATGTCCACGTTCATGCTCTCCATTATTCCTAGATCCTGATGTCCACGTTCACGCTCTCCATTATTCCTAGATCCCTGCTGTCCACGTTCATGCTCTCCATTATTCCTAGATTCCTGATGTCCACGTTCATGCTCTCCATTATTCATAGATTCCTGATGTCCACGTTCATGCTCTCCATTATTCCTAGATTCTGCTGCCCACGTTCATGCTCTCCATTATCCCTAGAACCCTGATGTCCACGTTCATGCCCTCCATTATTCCTAGATTCTGCTGTCCGCGTTCATGCTCTCCATTATTCCTAGATTCTGCTGTCCACGTTCATGCTCTCCATTATTCCTAGATTCCTGATGTCCACGTTCAAGCTCTCCATTATTCCTAGATTCCTGATGTCCACGTTCATGCTCTCCATTATTCCTAGATTCCTGATGTCCACGTTCATGCTCTCCATTATTCCTAGATTCTGATGTCCACGTTCATGCTCTCCATTATCCCTAGATCTCTGCTGTCCACGTTCATGCCCTCCATTATTCCTAGGATCCCTGCTGTCCACGTTCATGCTCTCCATTATTCCTAGATTCTGCTGTCCACGTTCATGCTCTCCATTATTCCTAGATTCCTGATGTCCACGTTCATGCTCTCCATTATTCCTAGATCCTGATGTCCACGTTCATGCTCTCCATTATTCCTAGATCCCTGCTGTCCACGTTCATGCACTCCATTATCCCTAGATCCCTGCTGTCCACGTTCATGCACACCATTATCCCTAGATCCCTGCTGTCCACGTTCTTGCTCTCCATTATTTCTAGATCCTGCTGTCCACGTTCATGCCCTCCATTATTCCTTGATCCTGCTGTCCACGTTCATGCTCTCCTTTATTCATAGTTCCCTGCTGTCCACGTTCATGCTCTCCATTATTCCTAGATTCCTGCTGTCCACGTTCATGCTCTCCATTATCCCTAGATCCCTGCTGTCCACGTTCATACTCTCCATTATTCCTAGATCCCTACTGTCCACGTTCAAGCTCTCCATTATTCCTAGATCCCTACTGTCCACGTTCATGCTCTCCATTATCCCTAGATCCCTACTGCCACGTTCATGCACTCCATTATCCCTAGATCCCTGCTGTGCACGTTCATGCACACCATTATCCCTAGATCCCTGCTGTCCACGTTCATGCTCTCCATTATTTCTAGATCCCTGCTGTCCACGTTCATGCTCTCCATTATTTCTAGATCCTGCTGTCCACGTTCATGCCCTCCATTATTCCTGGATCCTGCTGTCCACGTTCATGCTCTCCTTTATTCCTAGTTCCCTGCTGTCCACGTTCATGCTCTCCATTATTCTTAGATTCCTGCTGTCCACGTTCATGCTCTCCATTATCCCTAGATCCCTGCTGTCCACGTTCATGCTCTCCATTATTCCTAGATCCCTACTGTCCACGTTCAAGATCTCCATTATTCCTAGATTCCTGATGTCCACGTTCATGCTCTCCATTATTCCTAGATCCCTACTGTCCACGTTCAAGCTCTCCATTATTCCTAGAACCCTACTGTCCACGTTCATGTTCTCCATTATCCCTAGATTCCTGATTTCCACGTTCATGCTTTCCATTATTCCTAGATCCCTACTGTCCACGTTCAAGCTCTCCATTATTCCTAGATCCCTACTGTCCACGTTCATGCTCTCCATTATTCCTAGATCCCTACTGTCCACGTTCATGCTCTCCATTATTCCTAGATCCCTACTGTCCACGTTCATGCCCTCCATTATTCCTAGATCCCTGCTGTCCACGTTCATGCTCTCCATTATCCCTAGATCCCTACTGTCCACGTTCATGCTCTCCATTATTCCTAGATCCCTACTGTCCACGTTCGTGCACTCCATTATTCCTACTGTCCACGTTCATGCACTCCATTATTCCTACTGTCCACGTTCATGCACGCCATTATCCCTACTGTCCACGTTCATGCACTCCATTATTCCTACTGTCCACGTTCATGCACTCCATTATTCCTACTGTCCACGTTCATGCACTCCATTATTCCTACTGTCCACGTTCATGCCCTCCATTATACCTAGATCCCTGCTGTCCACGTTCATGCCCTCCATTATTCCTAGATCCCTGCTATCCACGTTCATGCCCTCCATTATTCCTAGATCCCTACTGTCCACGTTCATGCTCTCCATTATTCCTAGATCCCTGCTGTCCACGTTCATGCCCTCCATTATTCCTAGATCCCTGCTATCCACGTTCATGCACGCCATTATCCCTACTGTCCACGTTCATGCACTCCAATATTCCTACTGTCCACGTTCATGCACTCCATTATTCCTACTGTCCACGTTCATGCACTTCATTATTCCTGCTGTCCACGTTCATGCTCTCCATTATACCTAGATCCCTGCTGTCCACGTTCATGCCCTCCATTATTCCTAGATCCCTACTGTCCACGTTCATACTCTCCATTATTCCTAGATCCCTGCTGTCCACGTTCATGCCCTCCATTATTCCTAGATCACTGCTGTCCACGTTCATGCCCTCCATTATTCCTAGATCCCTACTGTCCACGTTCATGCTCTCCATTATTCCTAGATCCCTGCTGTCCACGTTCATGCCCTCCATTATTCCTAGATCCCTGCTGTCCACGTTCATGCCCTCCATTATTCCTAGATCCCTACTGTCCACGTTCATGCCCTCCATTATTCCTAGATCCCTACTGTCCACGTTCATGCTCTCCATTATTCCTACTGTCCACGTTCATGCTCTCCATTATTCCTAGATCCCTGCTGTCCACGTTCATGCCCTCCATTATTCCTAGATCCCTGCTCTCCACGTTCATGCCCTCCATTATTCCTAGGATCCCTGCTGTCCACGTTCATGCTCTCCATTATCCCTAGATCTCTGCTGTCCACTTTCATGCACTCCATTATCCCTAGATCCCTGCTGTCCACGTTCATGCACTCCATTATCCCTAGATCTCTGCTGTCAACGTTCTTGCACTCCATTATCCCTAGATCCCTGCTGTCCACGTTCATGCACACCATTATCCCTAGATCCCTGCTGTCCACGTTCATGCTCTCCATTATTTCTAGATCCCTGCTGTCCACGTTCATGCTCTCCATTATTTCTAGATCCTGCTGTCCACGTTCATGCTCTCCATTATTCCTAGATCCTGCTGTCCACGTTCATGCTCTCCATTATTCCTAGTTCCCTGCTGTCCACGTTCATGCTCTCCATTATTCCTAGATTCCTGCTGTCCACGTTCATGCTCTCCATTATCCCTAGATCCCTGCTGTCCACGTTCATGCTCTCCATTATTCCTAGATCCCTACTGTCCACGTTCAAGCTCTCCATTATTCCTAGATCCCTACTGTCCACGTTCATGCTCTCCATTATTCCTAGATCACTACTGTACACGTTCAAGCTCTCCATTATTCCTAGAACCCTACTGTCCACGTTCATGCTCTCCATTATCCCTAGATTCCAGATGTCCACGTTCATGCTCTCCATTATTCCTAGATTCCTACTGTCCACGTTCATGCTTTCCATTATCCCTAGATTCCTACTATCCACGTTCATGCTCTCCATTATCCCTAGATCCCTACTGTCCACGTTCATGCTCTCCATTATTCCTAGTTCCCTACTGTCCACGTTCATGCTCTCCATTATCCCTATATCCCTACTGTCCACATTCATGCTCTCCATTATTCCTAGATCCCTACTGTCCACGTTCATTCTCTCCATTATTCCTACTGTCCACGTTCATGCCCTCCATTATTCCTAGATCCCTACTGTCCACGTTCATGCTCTCCATTATTCCTACTGTCCACGTTCATGCTCTCCATTATTTCTACTGTCCACGTTCATGCTCTCCATTATTCCTAGATCCCTACTGTCCACGTTCAAGCTCTCCATTATTCCTAGATCCCTACTGTCCACGTTCATGCTCTCCATTATTCCTACTGTCCACGTTCATGCTCTCCATTATTCCTACTGTCCACGTTCATGCTCTCCATTATTCCTAGATCCCTACTGTCCACGTTCATGCTCTCCATTATTCCTAGATCCCTACTGTCCACGTTCATGCTCTCCATTATTCCTACTGTCCACGTTCATGCTCTCCATTATTCCTACTGTCCACGTTCATGCTCTCCATTATTCCTAGATCCCTACTGTCCACGTTCATGCTCTCCATTATTCCTAGATTCCTACTGTCCACGTTCATGCTCTCCATTATTCCTAGATCCCTACTGTCTACGTTCAAGCTCTCCATTATTCCTACTGTCCACGTTCAAGCTCTCCATTATTCCTGATGTCCACGTTCATGCTCTCCACTATTCCTAGATCACTACTGTCCACGTTCAAGCTCTCCATTATTCCTAGATCCCTACTGTCCACGTTCATGCTCTCCATTATCCCTAGATTCCTGATGTCCACGTTCTTGCTCTCCATTATCCCTAGATTCCTGATGTCCACGTTCATGCTCTCCATTATTCCTAGATCCCTACTGTCCACGTTCATGCTCTCCATTATTCCTAGATCCCTGCTGTCCACGTTCATGCCCTCCATTATTCCTAGATCCCTGCTGTCCACGTTCATGCACGCCATTATCCCTACTGTCCACGTTCATGCACTCCAATATTCCTACTGTCCACGTTCATGCACTCCATTATTCCTACTGTCCACGTTCATGCACTTCATTATTCCTGCTGTCCACGTTCATGCTCTCCATTATACCTAGATCCCTGCTGTCCACGTTCATGCCCTCCATTATTCCTAGATCCCTACTGTCCACGTTCATACTCTCCATTATTCCTAGATCCCTGCTGTCCACGTTCATGCCCTCCATTATTCCTAGATCACTGCTGTCCACGTTCATGCCCTCCATTATTCCTAGATCCCTACTGTCCACGTTCATGCTCTCCATTATTCCTAGATCCCTGCTGTCCACGTTCATGCCCTCCATTATTCCTAGATCCCTGCTGTCCACGTTCATGCCCTCCATTATTCCTAGATCCCTACTGTCCACGTTCATGCCCTCCATTATTCCTAGATCCCTACTGTCCACGTTCATGCTCTCCATTATTCCTACTGTCCACGTTCATGCTCTCCATTATTCCTAGATCCCTGCTGTCCACGTTCATGCCCTCCATTATTCCTAGATCCCTGCTCTCCACGTTCATGCCCTCCATTATTCCTAGGATCCCTGCTGTCCACGTTCATGCTCTCCATTATCCCTAGATCTCTGCTGTCCACTTTCATGCACTCCATTATCCCTAGATCCCTGCTGTCCACGTTCATGCACTCCATTATCCCTAGATCTCTGCTGTCAACGTTCTTGCACTCCATTATCCCTAGATCCCTGCTGTCCACGTTCATGCACACCATTATCCCTAGATCCCTGCTGTCCACGTTCATGCTCTCCATTATTTCTAGATCCCTGCTGTCCACGTTCATGCTCTCCATTATTTCTAGATCCTGCTGTCCACGTTCATGCTCTCCATTATTCCTAGATCCTGCTGTCCACGTTCATGCTCTCCATTATTCCTAGTTCCCTGCTGTCCACGTTCATGCTCTCCATTATTCCTAGATTCCTGCTGTCCACGTTCATGCTCTCCATTATCCCTAGATCCCTGCTGTCCACGTTCATGCTCTCCATTATTCCTAGATCCCTACTGTCCACGTTCAAGCTCTCCATTATTCCTAGATCCCTACTGTCCACGTTCATGCTCTCCATTATTCCTAGATCACTACTGTACACGTTCAAGCTCTCCATTATTCCTAGAACCCTACTGTCCACGTTCATGCTCTCCATTATCCCTAGATTCCAGATGTCCACGTTCATGCTCTCCATTATTCCTAGATTCCTACTGTCCACGTTCATGCTTTCCATTATCCCTAGATTCCTACTATCCACGTTCATGCTCTCCATTATCCCTAGATCCCTACTGTCCACGTTCATGCTCTCCATTATTCCTAGTTCCCTACTGTCCACGTTCATGCTCTCCATTATCCCTATATCCCTACTGTCCACATTCATGCTCTCCATTATTCCTAGATCCCTACTGTCCACGTTCATTCTCTCCATTATTCCTACTGTCCACGTTCATGCCCTCCATTATTCCTAGATCCCTACTGTCCACGTTCATGCTCTCCATTATTCCTACTGTCCACGTTCATGCTCTCCATTATTTCTACTGTCCACGTTCATGCTCTCCATTATTCCTAGATCCCTACTGTCCACGTTCAAGCTCTCCATTATTCCTAGATCCCTACTGTCCACGTTCATGCTCTCCATTATTCCTACTGTCCACGTTCATGCTCTCCATTATTCCTACTGTCCACGTTCATGCTCTCCATTATTCCTAGATCCCTACTGTCCACGTTCATGCTCTCCATTATTCCTAGATCCCTACTGTCCACGTTCATGCTCTCCATTATTCCTACTGTCCACGTTCATGCTCTCCATTATTCCTACTGTCCACGTTCATGCTCTCCATTATTCCTAGATCCCTACTGTCCACGTTCATGCTCTCCATTATTCCTAGATTCCTACTGTCCACGTTCATGCTCTCCATTATTCCTAGATCCCTACTGTCTACGTTCAAGCTCTCCATTATTCCTACTGTCCACGTTCAAGCTCTCCATTATTCCTGATGTCCACGTTCATGCTCTCCACTATTCCTAGATCACTACTGTCCACGTTCAAGCTCTCCATTATTCCTAGATCCCTACTGTCCACGTTCATGCTCTCCATTATCCCTAGATTCCTGATGTCCACGTTCTTGCTCTCCATTATCCCTAGATTCCTGATGTCCACGTTCATGCTCTCCATTATTCCTAGATCCCTGCTGTCCACGTTCATGCTCTCCATTATTCCTAGATCCCTACTGTCCACGTTCATGCTCTCCATTATCCCTAGATTCCTGATGTCCACGTTCATGCTCTCCATTATCCCTAGATTCCTGATGTCCACGTTCATGCTCTCCATTATCACTAGATCCCTGCTGTCCACGTTCATGCTCTCCATTATCCCTAGATTCCTGATGTCCACGTTCATGCTCTCCATTATTCCTAGATCCCTACTGTCCACGTTCATGCTCTCCATTATCCCTAGATTCCTGATGTCCACGTTCATGCTCTCCATTATCCCTAGATTCCTGATGTCCACGTTCATGCTCTCCATTATCCCTAGATCCCTGATGTCCACGTTCATGCTCTCCATTATCCCTAGATTCCTGATGTCCACGTTCATGCTCTCCATTATCCCTAGATCCCTGATGTCCACGTTCATGCTCTCCATTATCCTTAGGTCCCTGATGTCCACGTTCATGCTCTCCATTATCCCTAGATCCCTGATGTCCACGTTCATGCTCTCCATTATCCCTAGATCCCTGATGTCCACGTTCATGCTCTCCATTATCCCTAGATCCCTGATGTCCACGTTCATGCCCTCCAAAACTGTGATCATCTCTTGGTGCTTCACCCTGTCAAATGCCTCGGCACAATCTATGAAAATTGGTACAGATCTGTTTTCACCCCTATGGCTCTTTCCACCAAAGATCTTACGATATCTGTGGCATTGCCCGTTCCCCTACCTCCAACAAAACCACACCGCTCATCGCTAACCTCTGGACTGACCCTGTCCCGCACTCTTCGCAGGATGATTCCCAGCAATATCCCAGTCATGTGACTCACAAGGCTTATTGTGCGACGTTCATGCTCTCCATTATTCCTACTGTCCACGTTCATGCTCTCCATTATTCCTAGATCCCTACTGTCCACGTTCATGCTCTCCATTATTCCTAGATTCCTACTGTCCACGTTCATGCTCTCCATTATTCCTAGATCCCTACTGTCCACGTTCAAGCTCTCCATTATTCCTACTGTCCACGTTCAAGCTCTCCATTATTCCTGATGTCCACGTTCATGCTCTCCACTATTCCTAGATCCCTACTGTCCACGTTCAAGCTCTCCATTATTCCTAGATCCCTACTGTCCACGTTCATGCTCTCCATTATCCCTAGATTCCTGATGTCCACGTTCATGCTCTCCATTATCCCTAGATTCCTGATGTCCACGTTCATGCTCTCCATTATTCCTAGATCCCTGCTGTCCACGTTCATGCTCTCCATTATTCCTAGATCCCTACTGTCCACGTTCATGCTCTCCATTATCCCTAGATTCCTGATGTCCACGTTCATGCTCTCCATTATCCCTAGATTCCTGATGTCCACGTTCATGCTCTCCATTATCACTAGATCCCTGCTGTCCACGTTCATGCTCTCCATTATCCCTAGATTCCTGATGTCCACGTTCATGCTCTCCATTATTCCTAGATCCCTACTGTCCACGTTCATGCTCTCCATTATCCCTAGATTCCTGATGTCCACGTTCATGCTCTCCATTATCCCTAGATTCCTGATGTCCACGTTCATGCTCTCCATTATCCCTAGATCCCTGATGTCCACGTTCATGCTCTCCATTATCCCTAGATTCCTGATGTCCACGTTCATGCTCTCCATTATCCCTAGATCCCTGATGTCCACGTTCATGCTCTCCATTATCCTTAGGTCCCTGATGTCCACGTTCATGCTCTCCATTATCCCTAGATCCCTGATGTCCACGTTCATGCTCTCCATTATCCCTAGATCCCTGATGTCCACGTTCATGCTCTCCATTATCCCTAGATCCCTGATGTCCACGTTCATGCCCTCCAAAACTGTGATCATCTCTTGGTGCTTCACCCTGTCAAATGCCTCGGCACAATCTATGAAAATTGGTACAGATCTGTTTTCACCCCTATGGCTCTTTCCACCAAAGATCTTACGATATCTGTGGCATTGCCCGTTCCCCTACCTCCAACAAAACCACACCGCTCATCGCTAACCTCTGGACTGACCCTGTCCCGCACTCTTCGCAGGATGATTCCCAGCAATATCCCAGTCATGTGACTCACAAGGCTTATTGTGCGACGTTCATCACATCCAATCGCACTAGTCCTCTCCGGTAGGGCTACGAATATTGACCCGAGCAGGTCGTCTGGCACACATCCGCTGCCGTAGATATCATTGAATATTTTAGTCAGTCTTAACATAAGGATGTGGATCATGGACAATAGGACAACAAAAGAGGAAATCACTGAAGTCTGTAGAAATGTAGTTTTACAGAAAAATGTTGAGAATACCATGAACAACTAAGAAGAGTAATGAAAACGTTTTGAAAGAGGTCAAAGCAAAAAGAGAGCTAATTTCCAATATTAGGAAGTAACAATCATCATTTTTTGGCCATGTAATGAGAAGAGAACAACTGGAATATATTGTAACAACTGGGAAAATTGAGGGACGAAGAGATAGAGGAAAGCAAAGAGAAAAAAATACCAGACAGCTTAAGAGAATGGCTTGGCAGAAGGTCAACAACAGAAATGATAAATAACTGTCGAGATCGAAAGTTGTGGAGAGACATGATCACCTACACCAGCAGGCCCGGTATTTGATAATGAATATATCGCGTGTCCTATGCAGAACGTTGCATTCACCACAGCCCATCTGCAAGAATCTATATCTAGCCAGGTCTCCCATTTTTTCTGTTGACAAGTTTCAAGTCAGTCCTTTCGTTGTCCTGAAACCACCTTCTTCTTGCTGTCCCTATCTCGTCTTCCTGGGAGCATACCTTCCATTATTATTCTTTCCAGCCCACTGTGTCTGTACACATAGCCGATGTATTTACATTTTCTCTGTTACAAGTTTATCAACCAGTTCTAGTTTTCAATGTTTAGGTCTTTTTATGTCTACAGATTAGCTTGAGCATGTGTGTAATATAGCCGCGAATGCTTAGTGGTTAGTGAAAATTGCCCCCGTCACGCCAAGTGGCGTATAGGGAATATGGTGTTAGTGTCCATAAATTTTACAGACCTTCGGCGCGTGATTTTTGGGGTAATGTGGTCGGTATTACGCCCGTGCCGCTTTACATTCCTAGAAAAAAATCCGGTATCCATTAAATGTTGGGTAAACCTGGAAGTCGTCGGTTGGGATCTAACCCTACCTCTTGCCTTTGTAGTCCAGTTCACTAACCACTGAGCTATCGTGGCTCCCGTATTTCACTTGTACTTTTCCATAATTCTAACTCAGTGAGTTTGTCCTGCCATTTCCATCCTTTTATTATCCTCATATTCATGTGTGTGTGTATATATATATATATATATATATATATATATATATATATATATATATATATATAATATATATCGAGTGAGAGAGAGGGAGGGAGAGAGAGAGAGAGAGAGAGATGGAGGGATAGAGGGAGGGAGAGAGAGAGGGGGGGAGAGCCACAGTAAAGAAGAGATAAAAAAAAAAGTAGACGGAAAAAAACAGATGCAAGACACTTTAAATGGATAGCTGGATGGAAAATCAACAACAGAATCGACAGACAGCTGTTGAGGAAGAAAGTTCTGGGGAGACATGGTCACCTACTCTATCAGATACATATTTATGTGTTTGTTTGTCTATATGTTTATGTTAGCGTTCTTTCCTTCCTTCTTTCTTTCTTTTTTCTTTCTTTCTTTGTGTGAATTCATTATTTTTTTTCAGCGATGTTAATTGCTATCAAAAATTAAAGCTGAGAGAGCCAGACACGACACAGCCTCAGATAGGACAGACGAGACAAAGTAGGTAGGCCAGCATGCGGAGCCGTGCAAAATATACACATTTGAACGACGTTTAGGCTCAACAGGCCATCAGCAGGAACAAACAAACAAGACACACAAACAAACAAGACACACAAAGAAAACAAACAAAGAAACAAACAAACAAACACACACACACACACAAACAAACACACACACAAACAAGACTCACAAACAAACAAACAAGACACACAAACAAACAAACAAGACACAAACAAACAAGACACACAAACAAACAAACAAGACACGCAAACAAGCAAACAAGACACACAAACAAACAAACAAGACACACAAACAAACAAAGAAACAAGACACACAAACAAATAAGACACACAAACAAACAAACAAGACACACAAACAAACAAAGAAACAAGACACACAAACAAACAAACAAGACACACAAACAAACAAACAAGACACACAAACAAACAAACAAGACACACAAACAAACAAACAAGACACATGTGTGTAAGTCAATGAAATTAGTCATTAATAAAGAAGCATCCAAAACAAAATTATATAATGAACTAGTACAGGAAAGACAAATATAAAAATGTCTTCATCGTAAACTGCACAGTGATGAGAAGGAAAATGAACGAGTGGTGCAGGATACGCGGTGTCGTCGACCAGCCAATGGGAGGGTCCAAAACACGTTAAATGGTTCTAAAAATATGTAGGGGGAGTGCATTGTCTAGGTTACCTCGACTACAACATTACCGGCAATGTCTATACGTATCTACACACCTGTATATATATATATATATATATATATATATATATATATATATATACACACACTGACACATATATACACACACACGGCTACACCAATATATGTGCGTACAAAAACACATGTGAAAATATGAAAATGTAGCCTACATACCCAGACGTGTCCGAAAGGTCAGTGTGCATACACAAAGGAGAAAGAATAGATCAGAAGTAAAAAATAAAAAAGTGAAGTGCCCCCGTCACGCCAAGTGGCGTATAGGGAATATGGTGTTAGTGACCATAAATTTTACAGACCTTCGGCACATGCTTTTTGGGGTAATGTGGTCGGTATTACGCCGGTGCCGCTTTACTTTCTCAGAAAAAAAATCGGTACCCATTGAAGGCTGGGTGAATCGGTAGGCCGTCGGTTGGGATCGAACCCCACCTTTTATCCTATGTAGTCCAGTTCACTAACCACTGAGCTATCGCGGCTCCCATAGACCAGAAGAGTAACATGTATTCGAAAAAAGAGGAAAGAGCGAGATATCTCAGAGTGGGACTCACTAAAGAGGAAAGAGCGAGATATCTCAGAGTGGGACTCACTAAAGAGGAAAGAGCGAGATATCTCAGAGTGGGATTCACTAAAGAGGAAAGAGCGAGATATCTCAGAGTGGGACTCACTAAAGAGGAAAGAGCGAGATATCTCAGAGTGGGACTCACTAAAGAGGAAAGAGCGAGATATCTCAGAGTGGGACTCACTAAAGAGGAAAGAGCGAGATATCTCAGAGTGGGACTCACTAAAGAGGAAAGAGTGAGATATCTCAGAGTGGGGCTCACTAAGAACATGTAAAAGGTAAGGTATCGTGTAGTACATTTGGAAAGGGTATCGCCTTGCACAAAAGTAAGCAGTCCAGATAAAAGAGATATAGGGGACTACCGAAGAATCGCAGTGGGATTTAGTAGATGATAGCTGTGAATAGCATAGCATGTGCATAAACTAATGTGCTCATACATGGGCAGAAGAGTAGAATATGCAATAGCGAAGAAGCAGCCGCTGGGAAACTATGTGTACGAGTGTGATACATTCATGCCTTGTGGAGTCAGCGAACCAAATGGACTATAAGGTGATTCTCAATGGCGAACCGGTTGCGATCGCCGGAGAGGCAAAGGATAATATCAGTGATACTGATGTCGTTTTTGCTCTTGTGGTCTGAGGAATTGAAATGGGAAGACACTGGAGCGCCAGTGTTCTGTTGAAGATCTCGTAGATGTTCACAATATCTATTCTGCTAATCGTCTCCAGATTCGCCAATATAAGTCATGTGACATCATTAAAAGCGTAAAGCTTTTACCATACCATTTTTTCTCTATTTTTTTCTACATCTCTATCACATTCAGCTTTACTGCAGCTAGGCATTTATTTGTATTTCTTGACCCTGACCTCTTGCAGATGATGGCAATGGTCTGAGCCAACAGGCAGATTTTTGGTCGCTATTTTACCAGCAATGACGTCATTAGTCGAGTATTGACTGTTTTATTGATCTGTGGTCTAAATTAAAATTCAGTGGAAGAAGAGGAAACAACAAAAGAGAAAACGGTAGAAAAAAAGAGGAAACTGCTGCTGAAAAAGAAAAGTAAACCGACAGAGAAACAAATAAAGGTGAAATAAAAGAGGAAGAAAATACAGCGCAGGAAGAAGGATGAGAGGAAGAAGCAAAAGAGATTAACAAAAAACAGTAGCACAGTAAGAAACAAAAAAAAATAGAGAGACTACATGACAAAAAGATACAGCAGGAAAAGTGACATAAACAGAAGACACATAAAAAAAAGGAAGAGTAAAATAAAAAGACAAAAAATGGAAAAGAAATAAATAAAAGCAGGAACCAAAAAAAGTATGAAGAAAGAGAGGTTGAGGAGAAAGCTAGAGGAGAAGATTAATCAAAAGAAGATGTTGCCGAAGAAGGCCAGTCAAACCCACAGTCACACATATCACATCAGGTGGTGATTCAACTTTCTACGCCCTATCAACCTGAGTGACTCTCACACAACTTCCGGAATCTTCGGTCTGTCAGAGAATTCTACAATTACCACAATGTCATCCTCTTGGCACACACATAACTCAACTTTCAGACTTCTCCCTCATTTGCTGTTTTCATTCACAATTTTCATGAATCTCTTTCGCGAAATGAGTATTCACTAAACCGTTTGACGAGAGCTTTCACTGCTCAGTAAATTTGTTTAAATTCTTTCCTAGAATTCTGGGAAGAAAAACAAGAAAGGAAATCCCAGAAATAAAAACGAAGACTGCATGACCGGGAAAAAATACGAAGTGTTTTAAATTGTTGAAAAGTAAAAGTGTAGATTCTTGATGTTTTTTAATTGAAATTTATGTTGAATAAAAAAGACAAGACAATTGATAGTTTTATCACGTCATTTAAAGCGTTCAATAGTTGTAAATGGGCACTAGATCTTGAGCGTATGCAAAATTCCTGTCAACGAGGGAGCTATGTTGAACGTGCTCTAGCAATGAGATTTTTAAAATGATCTTTCTTGAATATAAATGAACGCTTCTGGTAAAGCTCGTTGTTTAACAATGACAGTTTTTTGTCCGCTCTTTTCTCGCTCAAGTAAAAGCCCTCGATCGGCGCTCGTTCTATTCGCGTAGACAATGCTCGTCTAATGCCATCCTATCTCTAGAAGTGCGAAATCAGAGTCAGAGAGTTGACATTAATACATACGTAGTGTCAGAGTCACAGAGTTGACATTAATGCATATGTAGAGTCAGAGTCACAGAGTTGACATTAATACATATGTAGAGTCAGAGTCACAGAGTTGACATTAATACATATGTAGAGTCAGAGTCAGAGAGTTGACATTAATACATACGTAGAGTCAGAGTCACAGAGTTGACATTAATACATATGTAGAGTCAGAGTCAGAGAGTTGACATTAATACATACGTAGAGTCAGAGTCACAGAGTTTACATTAATACATATGTAGAGTCAGAGTCACAGAGTTGACATTAATACATGCGTTGAGTCAGAATCAGAGAGTTAACATTAATACATACGTAGAGTCAGAGTCATGAACATAACATACATTTTTTGTAAGGAGTGTGATATAAGTGCCAACACGTGAGGGTTGTGATATAAGTGCCAACACGTGAGGGTTGTGATATAAGTGCCAACACGTGAGGGTTGTGATATAAGTGCCAACACGTGAGGGTTGTGATATAAGTGCCAACACGTGAGGGTTGTGATATAAGTGCCAACACGTGAGGGTTGTGATATAAGTGCCAATACGTGAGGTTTGTGATATAAGTGCCAATACGTGAGGGTTGTGATATAAGTGCCAATACGTGATGTTTGTTATATAAGTGCCTATACGTTTCAATGCTGCAGAGCTCATATTAGAGTGAAAGATAACAATGTTGTAGATACATTATAGTGAAAGATAACAATGTTGTAGATACATTAGAGTGAAAGATAACAATGTTGTAGATACATTATAGTGAAAGATAACAATGTTGTAGATACATTAGAGTGAAAGATAACAATGTTGTAGATACATTATAGTGAAAGTTAACAATGTTGTAGATACATTAGAGTGAAAGATAACAATGTTGTAGATATATTAGAGTGAAAGATAACAATGTTGTAGATACATTAGAGTGAAAGATAACAATGTTGTAGATTCATTAGAGTGAAAGATAACAATGTTGTAGATACATTAGAGTGAAAGATGAAATAGCTGAAATGAGAGTCCCGTAAAGGAGCCGAAGATGCGATTAATAAAGGAAGTGACGCAAATGAATTTTTTTTTTTTCGGAGTTAAAAGCTAATTTACGCTTAATTAAAAGATAAATAAAATAAAAAATAAAAAAGTAAAGTGCCCCGTCACACCAAGTGGCGTATAGGGAACATGGTGTTAGAGACAATAAAGTTTACAGACCTTCGGCACATGATTTATGGGGTAATGTGGTCGGTATTACGCCCGTGCCGAATTTATGCTTAATTAGTGAGAAATAAATCCTCAATAAGGTACACATTAACAGATAATAAAAAGTTATTACTTTTGTGCCTGTATAAAGCACATGTCAAAACAAATAACAACAGATCGACAATAAATGCAACAAACTGAGATCACAATTTAACCACAACGTGGGTTACAAAGCAACAAACTTAGGACGTACTGAAATTACAACTGGTACCTTTAAAGTCTGTAACCTGTCAAATAATCTACAGCTAGGAACTAAAGTCTGTAACCTCTCAAATGAACTACAGCCATGAACTAAAGTCTGTAACCTGTCAAATGAACTACAGCTAGAAACTAAAGTATATAACCTCTCAAATGAACTACAGCCATGAACTAAAGTCTGTAACCTGTCAAATGAACTACAGCCATGAACTAAAGTCTGTAACCTGTCAAATGAACTACAGCTAGAAACTAAAGTCTGTAACCTGTCAAATGAACTACAGCTAGAAATTAAAGGCTGTAACCTGTCAAATGAACTACAGCAAGGAACTAAAGTCTGTAACCTGTCAAATGAACTACAGCTAGAAACTAAAGTCTGTAACCTGTCAAATGAACTACAGCTAGAAACTAAAGTCTGTAACCTGTCAAATGAACTACAGCTAGAAACTAAAGTCTGTAACCTGTCAAATGAACTACAGCTAGAAATTAAAGTCTGTAACCTGTCAAATGAACTACAGCCATGAACTAAAGTCTGTAACCTGTCAAATGAACTACAGCTAGAAACTAAAGTCTGTAACCTGTCAAATGAACTACAGCTAGAAATTAAAGGCTGTAACCTGTCAAATGAACTACAGCTAGAAACTAAAGTCTGTAACCTGTCAAATGAACTACAGCTAGAAACTAAAGTCTGTAACCTGTCAAATGAACTACAGCTAGAAACTAAAGTCTGTAACCTGTCAAATGAACTACAGCTAGAGTCTGTAACCTGTCAAATGAACTACAGCTAGGAACTAACGTCAGTAACCTGTCAAATGAACTACAGCTAGGAACTAAAGTCTGTAACCTGTCAAATGAACTACAGCTAGAAACTAACGTCTGTAAGAAGCCGAGAACACAAAACGTAAAACTGAAATAAGAAACTAAAAAGTTAAAGTCGACACTCAAAAAGTGCCAAATGGATTGTTTGTTTCAGATAACAGTGAAAAAGCAGAGAGATGAAATGGAATAGTAAAACAAACCACAAGGGAGTTTAATAAACAAGTAACACACGAAGGCAAAATATATAACTACACATTCATCATCATGTGCCATACCGGTTGGCGTAGGCGATCATGTCCTTCCACAATCGTCTATCCACCATGCATCGTATCAGTTTTGTTGTTGACTGTTTTCTATGCCATGACACCAAGCTATCCAGTTTTTTCTCTCTTTGTCGTCCATGATTTCTCTTTCCCTGTATCTTGCAGATTATAACCAAGTATTCCAACTTTCCTCTTCTCATGATGTGCCCGAAAAAATGTTGATTGTTTCTTTCTGATGTTTTTTTTTAGGAGCTCCCTTTTTGTGTTGGCCTTCTTGTGAATTTCCTCTTTCGTTGCAGCAGTCCAGAGAAATGTCTACACTTTTATGAAGAAATCCAATCTCTGCGGCATCTAATCCTCTTTTCATTTGTTTGTCTACTGTCCAAGATTTGCTTCCATTGTTCAGAATTGGCTCTATGTGGCACAGACGATCTCTCTTTCTCACTTCTATTGACATAGACTTGTTGCGTAAGACGTTTTCCATTTTCTGAAATGCTATTTTGGCCTGAGCTATTCTGCTTTTTATTTCTGTGGTGCATCTTCCATCTGATATTATTGTACCCAAGTATTTCACACGTTGCACATGTCTTAGATTTGTCCTGTTTATTTTTATGCTACTGGATAGTGATTGTTTCTTCGATACGACCATTACCTGTTTTCTTACTATTTAGACTGATATCTTTCTTGTTGCTCTCTTTTACTATTATGTCTATCATTTCTTGTAGTTCATTCTCTGTGTCTGCTATTAAGACTGTGCTATCCACATATACTACTACACATTACACGTTCATTACGACAGGTAACGGCTATTCTTATTAATCTAATTGTGAAGAAACTGTTTACCTGTATTTGTTTCTTGCATGAAATGAAATGTGACGTTATGAAGAAAAATAACATTTGATATTATAGGAGTGATGCCGGGTCTAAACTTTAATGGAAATATAATCTATAACCAAAGATGTGCTGATGATACTGTACCACTAGTAGAAAATACTGATGATCTACAACAATTACTTAATGAAATAAACATGGCAAGCAAAAAATATGGATTAGGTATAAATATAAAACAGAAAAAAAATTAAGATCATAAACAAAAAGAATACTGAAAACCCACAAGTGAATATCAAAGTTGAAGGAATACACCTGGAGACAGTTCAGAACTACAACTACCTTGGACATACTATAACCAGTGATGGAAAATGTATAACTGAAATAAACAAAAGAATATGAATGGCAAAAAGTAATTTTAATACCAAGAAAAATATACTAACATAACAACAAATACACCAGGGCTAAAACTAAGAATAGCGAGACGTTATATCTTCTCAACATAATGTATGGTGCAGAAACATGGACACTAGACAAGAAAACAAAACAGAAAATTGAAGCCTTTGAAATGTAGATTCATTGATTAATCAGAAGAATTGGATGGAGAGAAAATAAAATAAATGATGAAGTGGTAAAACAAATAAAAATGAAAAGAGAATTACTAAACATAACTGAAACAAGACAACTGAGATTTTTGGGGCATGTTAAAAGACACAATAGCCTACTAAAAGTAACCTTGGAAGGGAAAATACAAGGTAAAAGAGACAGACCAAGACTAACATGGACGAGTAACATCAAAAGATGGACAAGACAGCCTATGACAACCTGCACCATCAAAGCAAGAGACAGAGTGTAATGGCGATCCATGGTAGCCAACCTTCGATGAGGAGACGGAACTCAATGACAATGATGATGATGATGATGATGATGATGATGATGATGATGATGATGATGATGATGATGATGATGATGATGAAGAAATAATGTTGATAGCAATTATAAGAAATCTACTTTATGGTAAAGAAAACATAGAGCAATATGCGAATTGAAAACAGTAATAATTAAATTGGAAGTGTCGCCCCTGAGCAGGAAACACTAGAGTTTGAATCCGTGGTTTGTTCGCGTCTTGACCTCGCTCCTGGTGTTTACGAAGTGAGAGGACTAACTTTCTCGGGTGAAGCAAAAAAAAGGGAGGTCACATTTTGGCTTGTGAACGTTAAGGAAATCTTGGTGGTTACAAGTCAAAAAGAGTAGGCCGCTAATGGTCGCTGCCAGGGCAAAACTTCGGAAACATATCTAGTCATGCCGAAAAGCGGATATGTCGGGCCGAATGCACAAATATCGCAGTTCTGACGTAAACTAACGACACGGAGCATCCACGCCAATTTAACGAACGTTAAGAAGGAGGAGTAGAAATATGAAGTAGATCATGTTCTAAAATAGGTGCATCAAGATACTGAATTAGAACACTGAATAAGAGAATACGGATAATTACTTGATAATAACAAGAGATAATGTTAGGACATCACAATAATTGACTTTAACAATAAATAAGAAGAGAACGTTAAAATACGTGAGTAAAACATGTGTTAATAAGAGAATATTTAAATACTTGATAATAAGAGATAATAATGGGGCATTACAATAATTAACTTTAACAAGAATTAGAAGAGAACGTTAAAAGACTTGAACAAAACAAGTGCTAATAAGAGAACTTTCACATTTTTTATCTTAACACGAGCAAATATATAAAACAATAAAAACAGCTGTTAGAGATTTTCCTGGGAAAGAAAGGCGGCCTTGCGTAATGTCGACCACAGCACTAAAAAAGTACTGCTAGTCACGCTAAAAATATGGCCACCAGCACAACATTTCACACACGCCTAGCAAAGGCAAGGAGGGAACATTTTCTTTTCTTTCCAAAATTTAGCGGCGGGGTGAACCACGAAGTGTTGCCAGTCGGAAAACAAACCCTCTCCACACCTGGTAACTGAACTCGGGACTATTCTGAACAAGGTGCGAGCTCACTTATCACCCAGTCGCCGAGGCTTATACGGGTTAAATAGCTAACTAGTAACTGCAATAACTTCATTACAACTTCAGAAAATACGCCATGATGTCTTGCACTAATAAAATATAAAAATACTTCAGGAGAATATGTACCAAAAAGTACTTATAATCAAAGAGCATTAAAGTGCCTGAGCCTATCACTCACTGGGGGGTCTCAGTAGTCTAGTTGGGAAAACCATCCGACTTGGCTCCGACTTTCGGACAATCCGTGTTCGATTCCCGCTGGAAGTAGTGTGAGTTGTATTCGTGGTTAAAAGAAAGATAGTCTCGTGGTCGACCCAGCCGCTGGCAGAAATTGGTACCAGGGTAGTACTCTGGGAAGGTGAGGAAACCGTGAGTTTCGACGCTTAAAGCGACACTATCCAGAAGTCTCCGAACAACTCTGGTGCTCGAGCACATATGGGTGAAAACTTTGCTACGACGTCGAATCAAGTCTCGTACTTGACCGTTATCTTGACCGTTATCTTGACCGATATCTTGACCGTTATCTTGACCGTTATCTTGACCGATATCTTGACCGTTATCTTGACCGTTATCTTGACCGATATCTTGACCGTTATCTTGACCGATATCTTGACCGTTATCTTTACCTTTATCTTGACCGATATCTTGACCGTTATCTTTACCTTTATCTTGACCGATATCTTGACCGTTATCTTTACCTTTATCTTGACCGTTATCTTTACCTTTATCTTGACCGTTATCTTTACCTTTATCTTTACCTTTATCTTGACCGATATCTTGACCGTTATCTTTACCAATATCTTGACCGTTATCTTGACCGTTATCTTGACCGATATCTTGACCGTTATCTTTACCTTTATCTTGACCGATATCTTGACCATTATCTTTACCGTTTTCACTCACAGCTGTTTGTTTTCATCTCAAATAGGCATTTTAGTTCTAATATTGGAAATGTTGCTGCATTTATTGAAGATAATGATGATGTTATTGGAGCAGGTGGTGGATGGTGTTGTGGGAGCAGCCGACAAGTAGTGCCGGTTATAGTCCCCACACCGCGATGGCAGGTAGAGGATCTCATGTATAGAGACAATGGCTGCGATCTCCCACTAGTACAGTCACTGCCAAGAAGGAAAGGAATGGCAAACTACCTTCTTAAATTGCCTGGAATAACCATGTCAAAGCAGAACTTAATATCTACAGCTAACGACGTTAATGGGGACTCCACGTGCTATATTGAACCAATTCTGACCTATGGAAGCGAATCATGGACAGTAGAAAAACAAATGAAAAGACGATTAGAGGCCACAGAGATGAGATTTCTCAGAAGAATGTTGAAAGTTCCCTGGACAGCTAAAAAGACCAATGAAGAAATTGTCAAAGAGGCCAAAACAAAAAGGAAACTCCTAAAAAACATTAGAAAGAAACAATCAACATTTTTGGGGGCATACCATGAGAAGAGGAAAGTTGGAATACTTGGTTACAACTGGCAAAATAAAAGGAAAAAGAGATCGCGGACGACAAAGAGAGAAAATACTGGATAGCTTGGTGTCATGGCATGGAAAACAGTCAACAACAGAACTGATACGATGTATGGTGGATAGAAGATTGTGGAGGGACATGATCGCCTACGCCAAACGGTATGGCACATAATGATGATAATGATGAAGGATGATGCTCAGAATTGAGTACATCCCTCTCATTCTTAAAAGTGATATTTTATAAAAGTGGTTTAAATGTGTGACACTGGACACAAAATAAGTACAATTATTAGATCAAATCAACACTTATCAATGATAGATATTCTACTTGCTGATCGCTAATACTCACAACAAGAACAAAATCCTGATTGGCAAACATGAGACTTTCGGGAGGCGCATTATTCAATTTTTAACAACAAAAGTTTGTTAAATTGTAAGATACAACTTCTTATATCACTTTGATCGTATAATCAAAGAAATGTGTGCATTTTATGTTCATGGAAAGACACAAATAAGCAACTTTAGTATCAATGACATATATATATATATATATATATATATATATATATATATAGAGAGAGAGAGAGAGATTATTAATGTATTTGAACTATTGATAAAAGAACATTAACTATTTTGAGAAGAACTAAAACAAGAATATTAACACACCTGAAGAAAAATAAAAGAACTAACCCGTAAAATGGGCACTCCAGTTAAAAAAGTCACTTCACGCACATTATCTTCCATGTAAATGAAGAACGAAAAGAACAGAACAAGTTAAAGTCACTTCGGCACAATCTGTTTCCGGCTAGCAAAGTACTCGGGATGACCAGTAACCGAGCATGGACAAGCTGTGTCAGTCCTGTTCTACTTTCAGTTACTTTAAATCATTTGTCCGTTCTCTCGAACGAGTCCTTCCGCACGCGCGTTCCCGCGAGTGCACTCGTGAGGGCACAAACTATCAGGTCCTTCCAACTCTCGCCAGTAGCAGCTAACATCGCCCTCGTTTGGCGTGTCACTGGTTCAAAGTCTTTCTTCATCTTTCTCACAGCCGATGTTATAGTGGCAGATATTTGAAACTGGATTTTTTTACGTCCGTGGATCGACTTCTATGATAAGTTCAAATTATTGCTGCACATTTGTAGACAAATACAACCCCACAGCATATAAAAGTTTATAGTTGAGAATTTAGCAATATTAAACTGGGAATCAATGTAGCTTTGAGGTGTGAGCTCGCGTGTTTCCCCCAGAAAAGGTGTAGATTAGTTTATCGTTGTGAAGTCTGCAACATCTTCTCATGTTTCAAATTCTTTACAGCTTGTTACAACTCATGACTTTTGTAACTCCTCATAACTTGTTACAACAAATCCTGATTTTTGTAACTCCCCACAACTTGTTAGAACAAATCCTGACTTTGGAATTCCTCACAGCTTGTTACAACAACTCCTTATTTATGTAACTCCTCACAGCTTGTTACAACAACTCCTTATTTATGTAACTCCTCACTGCTTGTTACAAGAACTCTTGATTTTTGTTAACTACTCACAGCTTGTTACAACAACTCCTGATTTTTGTTAACTCCTCACAGTTACCTTATTTATGTAACTCTTCACAGCTTGTAACAAGAACTCCTGATTTATGTAACTACTCACAGCTTGTAACAAGAACTCCTGATTTATGTAACTACTCACAGCTTGTTACAACAACTCCTGATTTATATAACTACTCACAGCTTGTTACAACAACTCCTGATTTATGTAACTACTCACAGCTTGTTACAACAACTCCTGATTTATGTAACTACTCACAGCTTGTTACAACAACTCCTGATTTATGTAACTACTCACAGCTTGTTACAACAACTCCTGATGTATGTAACTACTCACAGCTTGTTACAACAACTCCTGATTTATGTAACTCCTCACAGCTTGTTACAACAACTCCTGATTTTTGTTAACTCCTCACAGCTTGTGCACAACGATTCATGTTTTTCAAACTTGTCATAATTTTTGTGCAGCTTTTCCTGATTTCTTTATGAATAAGATCACGAGATCGTGTGGTGCTGCGGTTGCAGCACTCGCTTGTCGACCCGAAGGTTCTGGTATCAACTGGCAGGTGAGGCATATTTTCTCCCGCCTGTAAAGTCTCTCGGACTCCATCCAGCCTATTAAAGTGGGTACCAGCGATCGGAGACATTCTTTGTAAATGGAAAAGCAGCTAACAGGAGAAATGGTCTCTCCCTGTCTCGCAGCTGAGACAGATTACATTAAAGTCACTAACACTTCATTACCTAACTGCATTTGCTATAAGACAACCTTTCCCCCCAGATAATCTGGACAGGTCCAGCATTCGTAAAGGACCGAATAAAACATGCACAAGACCTTCGCTGCATTGGGACAAGACATAAGACTGGTATAGCAACAACAACCCGGCCAAAGACAGTGGAAACACACACACACACACACACACACACACACACACACACATATATATATATATATATATATATATATATATATATATATATATATACAGTGTGGGCCAGACATGGTACACGACGGAAAGAATTTTGTTCTTGCTCTACAAGGAGTAGCAATCTTGTTGGTCTGCGATCAAGTAAAGAAGGAGAGAATAATAGTGTTTTTGTTTGTATCATCATCACAGTACATATCCGTTGACACATCATCACAGTACACATCCGTTGATCACATCCGTTGACACATCATCACAGTACACATCCGTTGACACATCATCACAGTACACATCCGTTGATCACATCCGTTGATCACATCATCGCAGTACATATCCGTTGATCACATCCGTTAACACATCATCGCAGTACACATCCGTTGATCACATCCGTTGATCACATCATCGCAGTACACATCCGTTGATCACATCTGTTGACACATCATCACAGTACACATCCGTTGATCACATCCGTTGACACATCATCGCAGTACACATCCGTTGATCACATCCGTTGATCACATCATCGCAGTACACATCCGTTAACACATCATCGCAGTACACATGACGAATCCGTTGGTGACGCCGATAAATCCCTTGAGAATCTCGAGATAATTCGATGAGAAACAAGGTCGACATGCACACACGGCTTGGGATCCCCGATGTGGGTAAGCTTTTGATGACAGATGTGCCCACAGCCATGTGTAGTTTTACAAAGACCCATGGGCTGAAAGGAATGACCCAAAGCTTGTTTCGCCTTCAGCATTGTGAGTAGGGGCAGTTGTGGGTTAAATGACGTAACTATTTATAACTCGCTTAGATGAAGACGTCACCAGCTTTGGGCGATTTCGGGAAAACCCTTTCCGTCCGCAAACCTTATGAATTCAAGGAAATGTGTACTTACCACAACTCTTTAGAATGAATATCTGTGTGTAGCCAGATCTGTCACCGGGCTATTCCATACGCAGTTAGATATGTACCTCTTTTCCTTCTGTTTACCAATAACGATTAGGACCTATGCGACCGTTCTGTAATCTTGTCGATTGTGCCAAGTGCCTTGTAACTTGCACCTGTCAAATGTCAACTCATACACAGAAGGTGGTAGTACTGAGCTGGTGTGAACTTCACTTCAGCTGCTTACACACCGTTGTAACCTTTGACTGTAAACAATGTCTAGCACTGGTTCTTGACTATACAAACGTACACCGGTGATCGTACTTCGCGACACACTCCTTGGTACGTGGTCTTGGTGACTGATTAGTTCTTCAACTGGAGAGTCTTGACTCTTTGGCTCTCTTCCCCCGCCACAACCCAAACTTCGTTGATCACCACAGCGTCTGGACTCGACTTAGTAATTACTGCACAAAGAAGTCTCTAGTTGAACAACACACTTTATTTACAAGCTCACATGATTAGAATACAGCAATGTTACAAGTCCAGTGGTTGATAGTCCCGCTCGGTTCTGATTGCACGTTGCGACAGAATCAGGCATTCTCGTATCTTACTTTAGCACTCAATAACGTTCTTTTCTCGTTCCTTACTTCAGCACTCAATAACGTTCTGTTCTATTTTCTTACTATAGCACTCAATAACGTTCTGTTCTATTTTCTTAGTTTAGCACTCAATAACGTTCTGTTCTATTTTCTTACTTTAGCACTCAATAACGTTCTCTTCTATTTTCTTACTTTAGTACTCAATAACGTTCTGTTCTATTTTCTTACTTTAGCACTCAATAACGTTCTGTTCTATTTTCTTACTTTAGTACTCAATAACGTTCTGTTCTCGTCCCTTACTTTAGCACTCAATAACGTTCTGTTCTATTTTCTTACTTTAGTACTCAATAACGTTCTGTTCTCGTTCCTTACTTTAGCACTCAATAACGTTCTGTTCTCGTCCCTTACTTTAGCACTCAATAACGTTCTGTTCTCGTCCCTTACTTTAGTACTCAATAACGTTCTGTTTTCGTTTCTTACTTTAGCACTCAATAACGTTCTGTTTTCGTTTCTTACTTTAGCACTCAATAACGTTCTGTTCTCGTCCCTTACTTTAGCACTCAATAACGTTCTGTTCTCGTTCCTTACTTTAGCACTCAATAACGTTCTGTTCTCGTTTCTTACTTTAGCACTCTATAACGTTCTGTTCTATTTCCTTACTTTAGCACTCAATAACGTTCTGTTTTCGTTTCTTACTTTAGCATTCAATAACGTTCTGTTTTCGTTTCTTACTTTAGCACTCAATAACGTTCTGTTTTCGTTTCTTACTTTAGCACTCAATAACGTTCTGTTCTCGTTTCTTACTTTAGCACTCAATAACGTTCTGTTCTCGTTCCTTACTTTAGCACTCAATAACGTTCTGTTCTCGTTTATTACTTTAGCACTCTATAACGTTCTGTTCTATTTCCTTACTTTAGCACTCAATAACGTTCTGTTTTCGTTTCTTACTTTAGTACTCAATAACGTTCTGTTCTCGTTTCTTACATTAGCACTCTATAACGTTCTGTTCTATTTTCTTACTTTAGTACTCAATAACGTTCTGTTCTCGTTTCTTACTTTAGTACTCAATAACGTTCTGTTCTCGTTTCTTACTTTAGCACTCTATAACGTTCTGTCTATTTCCTTACTTTAGCACTCAATAACGTTCTGTTGTCGTTTCTTACTTTAGTACTCAATAACGTTCTGTTATATTTCCTTACTTTCGCACTCAATAACGTTCTGTTCTCGTTCTTTACTTTAGTACTCAATAACGTTCTGTTCTCGTTCCTTACTTTAGCACTCAATAACGTTCTGTTCTCGTTTCTTACTTTAGCACTCAATAACGTTCTGTTCTATTTCCTTACTTTAGCACTCAATAACGTTCTGTTCTCGTTCCTTACTTTAGTTCTCAATAACGTTCTGTTCTCGTTCCTTACTTTAGTACTCAATAACGTTCTGTTCTCGTTTCTTACTTTAGCACTCAATAACGTTCTGTTCTCGTTCCTTACTTTAATACTCAATAACGTTCTGTTCTCGTTCCTTACTTTAGTACTCAATAACGTTCTGTTCTCGTTCCTTACTTTAGCACTCAATAACGTTCTGTTCTCGTTCTTTACTTTAGCACTCAATAACGTTCTGTTCTCGTTTCTTAATTTAGCACTCAATAACGTTCTGTTCTCGTTCCTTACTTTAGCACTCAATAACGTTCTGTTCTCGTTCCTTACTTTAGCACTCAATAACGTTCTGTTCTATTTTCTTACTTTAGCACTCAATGACGTTTTGTTCTTTTTCCTTACTTTAGCACTCAATAACGTTCTGTTCTATTTTCTTACTTTAGCACTCAATAACGTTCTGTTCTCGTTTCTTACTTTAGCACTCAATAACGTTCTGTTCTAGTTTCTTACTTTAGTACTCAATAACGTTCTGTTCTATTTCCTTACTTTAGAACTCAATAACGTTCTGTTCTCGTTTCTTACTTTAGCACTCAATAACGTTCTGTTCTCGTTCCTTACTTTAGTACTCAATAACGTTCTGTTCTCGTTCCTTACTTTAGTACTCAATAACGTTCTGTTCTCGTTCCTTACTTTAGTACTCAATAACGTTCTGTTCTATTTCCTTACTTTAGCAGTCAATAACTTTCTGTTCTCGTTTCTTACTTTATCACTCAATAACGTTCTGTTCTCGTTCCTTACTTTAGTACGCAATAACGTTCTGTTCTCGTTCTTTACTTTAGTACTCAATAACGTTCTGTTCTCGTTCCTTACTTTAGCACTCAATAACGTTCTGTTCTCGTTTCTTACTTTAGTACTCAATAACGTTTTGTTCTCGTTCCTTACTTTAGTACTCAATAACGTTCTGTTCTCGTTCTTTACTTTAGTACTCAATAACGTTTTGTTCTCGTTCCTTACTTTAGTACTCAATAACGTTTTGTTCTCGTTCCTTACTTTAGTACTCAATAACGTTCTGTTCTCGTTCTTTACTTTAGTACTCAATGACGTTTTGTTCTCGTTCCTTACTTTAGCACTCAATAACGTTCTGTTCTCGTTCTTTACTTTAGTACTCAATAACGTTCTGTTCTCGTCCCTTACTTTAGTACTCAATAACGTTCTGTTCTCGTTTCTTAATTTAGCACGCAATAACGTTCTGTTCTCGTTCCTTACTTTAGTACTCAATAACGTTCTGTTCTCGTTCCTTACTTTAGCACTCAATAACGTTCTGTTCTCGTTCCTTACTTTAGCACTCAATAACGTTCTGTTCTCGTTCCTTACTTTAGCACTCAATAACGTTCTGTTCCCGTTCCTTACTTTAGCACTCAATAACGTTCTGTTCCCGTTCCTTACTTTAGCACTCAATAACGTTCTGTTCCCGTTCCTTACTTTAGCACTCAATAACGTTCTGTTCTCGTTCCTTACTTTCGTACTCAATAACGTTCTGTTCTATTTTCTTACTTTAGCACTCAATGACGTTTTGTTCTTTTACCTTACTTTAGCACTCAATAACGTTCTGTTCTATTTTCTTACTTTAGCACTCAATGACGTTCTGTTCTCGTTCCTTACTTTAGCACTCAATAACGTTCTGTTCTATTTTCTTACTTTAGCACTCAATGACGTTCTGTTCTTTTTCCTTACTTTAGCACTCAATAACGTTCTGTTCTCGTTTCTTACTTTAGCACTCAATAACGTTCTGTTCTCGTTTCTTACTTTAGTACTCAATAACGTTCTGTTCTATTTCCTTACTTTAGCACTCAATAACGTTCTGTTTTCGTTTCTTACTTTAGTACTCAATAACGTTTTGTTCTCGTTTCTTACTTTAGCACTCTATAACGTTCTGTTCTATTTCCTTACTTTAGCACTCAATAACGTTCTGTTTTCGTTTCTTACTTTAGTACTCAATAACGTTCTGTTCTATTTCCTTACTTTAGCACTCAATAACGTTCTGTTCTCGTTCTTTACTTTAGTACTCAATAACGTTCTGTTCTCGTTTCTTACTTTAGCACTCAATAACGTTCTGTTCTATTTCCTTACTTTAGCACTCAATAACGTTCTGTTCTCGTTCCTTACTTTAGTACTCAATAACGTTCTGTTCTCGTTCCTTACTTTCGTACTCAATAACGTTCTGTTCTCGTTCCTTACTTTAATACTCAATAACGTTCTGTTCTCGTTCCTTACTTTAGTACTCAATAACGTTCTGTTCTCGTTCCTTACTTTAGCACTCAATAACGTTCTGTTCTCGTTTCTTAATTTAGCACGCAATAACGTTCTGTTCTCGTTCCTTACTTTAGTACTCAATAACGTTCTGTTCTCGTTCCTTACTTTAGCACTCAATAACGTTCTGTTTTCGTTCCTTACTTTAGCACTCAATAACGTTCTGTTCTCGTTCCTTACTTTAGCACTCAATAACGTTCTGTTCTCGTTCCTTACTTTCGTACTCAATAACGTTCTGTTGTTTTTTCTTACTTTAGCACTCAATGACGTTTTGTTCTTTTTCCTTACTTTAGCACTCAATAACTTTCTGTTCTATTTTCTTACTTTAGCACTCAATAACGTTCTGTTCTCGTTTCTTACTTTAGCACTCAATAACGTTCTGTTCTCGTTTCTTACTTTAGCACTCAATAACGTTCTGTTCTCGTTCCTTACTTTAGTACTCAATAACGTTCTGTTCTCGTTCCTTACTTTAGTACTCAATAACGTTCTGTTCTCGTTCCTTACTTTAGTACTCAATAACGTTCTGTTCTATTTCCTTACTTTAGCAGTCACTAACGTTCTGTTCTCGTTTCTTACTTTATCACTCAATAACGTTCTGTTCTCGTTCCTTACTTTAGTACTCAATAACGTTCTGTTCTCGTTCTTTACTTTAGTACTCAATAACGTTCTGTTCTCGTTCCTTACTTTAGCACTCAATAACGTTCTGTTCTCGTTCTTTACTTTAGTACTCAATAACGTTCTGTTCTCGTTCCTTACTTTAGTACTCAATAACGTTCTGTTCTCGTTCTTTACTTTAGTACTCAATAACGTTTTGTTCTCGTTCCTTACTTTAGTACTCAATAACGTTTTGTTCTCGTTCCTTACTTTAGTACTCAATAACGTTCTGTTCTCGTTCTTTACTTTAGTACTCAATAACGTTTTGTTCTCGTTCCTTACTTTAGCACTCAATAACGTTCTGTTCTCGTTCTTTACTTTAGTACTCAATAACGTTCTGTTCTCGTCCCTTACTTTAGTACTCAATAACGTTCTGTTGTCGTTTCTTAATTTAGCACGCAATAACGTTCTGTTCTCGTTCCTTACTTTAGTACTCAATAACGTTCTGTTCTCGTTCCTTACTTTAGCACTCAATAACGTTCTGTTCCCGTTCCTTACTTTAGCACTCAATAACGTTCTGTTCCCGTTCCTTACTTTAGCACTCAATAACGTTCTGTTCTCGTTCCTTACTTTCGTACTCAATAACGTTCTGTTCTATTTTCTTACTTTAGCACTCAATAACGTTCTGTTCTCGTTCCTTACTTTCGTACTCAATAACGTTCTGTTCTATTTTCTTACTTTAGCACTCAATAACGTTCTGTTCTCGTTCCTTACTTTAGTACTCAATAACGTTCTGTTCTATTTCCTTACTTTAGCACTCAATAACGTTCTGTTCTCGTTTCTTACTTTAGTACTCAATAACGTTCTGTTCTCGTTCCTTACTTTAGTACTCAATAACGTTCTGTTCTCGTTCCTTACTTTAGTACTCAATAACGTTCTGTTCTATTTCCTTACTTTTGCACTCAATAACGTTCTGTTCTCGTTCCTTACTTTAGTACTCAATAACGTTCTGTTCTCGTTCCTTACTTTAGCACTCAATAACGTTCTGTTCTCGTTCTTTACTTTAGTACTCAATAACGTTCTGTTCTCGTTCCTTACTTTAGTACTCAATAACGTTCTGTTCTCGTTCCTTACTAATATCAGTCCTGACTAACTAACCTCCGCTCCTGGCTTTCTACTCTGCGACACCAGTCGTGGCACTGACCCTACTAACTTAAGTGTACAAGTCACTTCTTGAATTCCTCTCACTAATCCGTGACACTACAATGACTTTCAACTCACTAACCGACATGGCTGACGCCTCACGGCATAGCCCATACGTCTTCCTACCGGTCCTTCAAAGTAGCCAGTCTCTCTCTCTCTCTCTCTCTCTCTCTCTCTCTCTCTCTCTCTCTTTCTCTAACATCGTTCATTTGTCTATATTTCTCGTCGACCAACAAATCAGAATGACTTCCTTTCCTCTCGCACCCAATAGCTTTCCGCTACGTCACCCACTCCCTTCTCCTGTTTACTACTATTATCAGTCGCGAGAATCTTCTCTTTTCGTCTGAGTAATTCTAACCTGACTCTCCCGTGATTCCCCTGACTCTCTTCAACTCATTGTTACAGATCTCCCACAGAACGTTGCCCTCACCACTCCCGTCTGAAAGAATCTCTGTCTCTAGCCAGATCTCCCACAGAACGTTACATTCATCACAGTCCGTCTGAAAGAATCTCTGTCTCTAGCCAAATCTCCAACAGAATGTTACATTCACCACAACCCGTGTGAAAGAATCTCTGTCTCTAGCCAGATCTCCAACAGAATGTTACATTCACCACAACCCGTCTGAAAGAATCTCTGTCTCTAGCCAGATCTCTAACAGAACATTACATTCACCACAGCCCGCCTGAAAGAATCTCTGTCTCTAGCCAGATCTCTAACAGACCGTTACATTCACCACAGCCCGCCTGAAAGAATCTCTGTCTCTAGCCAGATCTCTAACAGAACATTACATTCACCACAGCCCGCCTGAAAGAATCTCTGTCTCTAGCCAGATCTCCCACAGAATGTTACATTCACCACAGCCCGCCTGAAAGAATCTCTGTCTCTAGCCAGATCTCCCACAGAATGTTACATTCACCACAGCCCGCCTGAAAGAATCTCTGTCTCTAGCCAGAACTCCCACAGAATGTTACATTCACCACAGCCCGCCTGAAAGAATCTCTGTCTCTAGCCAGAACTCCCACAGAATGTTACATTCACCACAGCCCGCCTGAAAGAATCTCTGTCTCTAGCCAGATCTCCCACAGAATGTTACATTCACCACAGCCCGCCTGAAAGAATCTCTGTCTCTAGCCAGAACTCCCACTTCTGTTGTCGTCTTCAATATCTCATAAATGTCTTGAAACCATCTTCTTCTTGCTCTGCCACTGTTTCGTCTTCCTGGAACCACGCCTTCCATTATTCTTCTTTCAAACCCGCTTTAACCTTTGTCGTTACCATAGTGTTTTCATTTCCTCTTTAGACAGGTGTTTATGAGCCAATCCTTATCAACGTATTCCAACGGTCGTTTTAATGGGGAGGAATAATTCATGAATAATGTTATATCTTGGCAAGCCGTCCTACACTTGCAGACCCCTCTAGTACACATGCCCAAAGGCTGAGGGTGAACTCTGAAGCAATCTTTGTTCAATATTTGAGAATTTGATTAAAACCCTTTCTGTTCAGTATCACCAGCACTAACAACTCAACCACTGCAATTACATTGTATACAAAGTAAGTGGTAAAAGACGGGACCTGTATTCATAGTGCAGGCGGACTCTTCCCTTTTCAAAATGATGAGTATTTCGAACAATCTAAGCATCTCTTACTATCTCCAGCAGTTCACACTGTGGCTGATATGCTTCATTCATTTCCCTCTCGGGCCGAGGACACCGCGTAGGGATGAAGTCATAACTCTCCAAGATTGATGAGTTCCTGTAGTTCCTGTAGTTCTTGTAGTTCTCGGTTGTTTCTTAGTTCCATGACTGAACTTTCCCTATTAATTGTTTTGCGTAGTGATTCTCTTGGTCTACATTTTTTACCCTTTTACCAGATGGTTTCCACAGGAGTGCCTGACGGGGAAGTCTTTCTTCATTCATTCTCACTACCTTATCGATGTATCTCCAACGCTTCCTGATAAAACTCGACACATATTCCTATTAAAATGTGGCTCTTATCCGTTCATTTGAAATGTATTTTATCTTATGTTTGAGGTCCTACCATATGCTTAGTGACGCCCATTAAAGCAACGACAAAGTTCACTAACTTTATGAGATTTATGCTGAAGACAGACATATCACGCACAAATACGACAGCTTGTCTCTAAACTACAGACACAAAGTATGCATGTCCACTTAACGGTGGACACTAACAAGAGCAATTCATTGCAATATTTCACAACGCCACCCCCTCTCTCCCCCTCCCAACCTCTGACTCATACTGATCTGTTTCCCCCATCTCCAATTTGTTTTTGGTTTGACTAAAAAATTACACATCGATAATAATATTTATTTACAGCACTTGAAACAGTCAAACAGAAAACACATAAAACAATAGACAGCCCGCACTGGGATAGAAGCAGGTGTTTGTTAATTGCGCCTATAAATTAAATAACGAATTGACTGTTGTCGATTATCTTGAGCTGTAGCTACAGGATGATATATGTCTCCTATCAGCAATAGCAACTTTGAGGTAATGTGTCTGCTTGTTTACCCAGTGACTAATGGAACAGAAAGGCACAACTCTTCGTCATACGACCTTCAAGGGGTGTTAAGTGGCCAGGTTTGTGTTGTGGTTTGCAGTAGAACTGTGATATTGACGACTTCTGCCCAACACATCCTATTTCAGCAGCATATTTTATGGGATCGGGTTTCAGGGGAGGTCACAGGGAGTGTTTTACGAGGAGAGGGGACACGTGGGTTTTGGAGGGGAGACATGCGTGTGTTGGAGTGTATACGCGTGTGTTAGAGAGAGGACACGTCGGTGTTGTAAGAGGGCAAGGTGGGTGTTGTAGGATGGGGGCACATGGATGTTGTAGGGTGAAACGTGGGTGTTGTAGCTGTGACACATGGGTGTTGTAGCTGTCACACAATGAGTGTTGTAGCTGTGACACATGGGTGTTGTAGCTGTGACACATTGGGTGTTGTAGCTGTGACACATTGGGTGTTGTAGCTTAAACACCCGAGAACGGACTCTAAATAAAGCAACTGTAGCTGTTCCCCCTTATTTTATTCTCTTTCTGTTCTCTTAAAGTGAAAATCGAATTCACGATTTGCAGAAGACAACGATAAATCAGATTGATAATTGTGAAATCGAACTAAAACTATATTTAGCTTGGATCTGTGGAGTCAGTGAAAATAGGGAATTGGTTAACCCTTACTAGAGGCCAGTGGGAGCTGGGAAACCACTTTCTGATTGGTTCAGTTTTCAAATTTGTTTACACGATTAGACCAATGGCAGTCACATAATTATTGTTGCATGTCTTCCATTGTTTTCTTATGTTTTGTTTATCAAAATATTCAGGAATGACGGCTTCTTCTGTTTACGATCATCATCATCATCATCATCATCATCGGGTGCCATCTCCGTAACGAAGGTTGGCTACCATGGATCGCCATTCCACTCTGTTTCTTGCTTTGATGGTGCAGGTTGTCTGTTTACGATAGCATAAGATATTTGTATTTTAAAAGAAGTGGCATGAAAATTAAGTTGGAAGGAGGAGAAAACAAAGTAACACAGCTCCCATTCAAGTAAAAAAGAGATAAACGTACTTATCACCAGTTTTTGAAATCAGTTAAATCCGTACAGGAATGCTTACACAACATCAAGATACAATATGCCTTGAATAATATGTTAATTATATAACAAGTTGACGAATTTCATCACAACGAAACACAAGTCAAACTTTCATGACCATTTTTTGAAGGGGGGTGGTAACATTGGTTGTACTTCTAGAGCCAGGCAAAAAAAAAAAAAGAAAGCAAAAGAAAAAAAAACATCGACGTTCTATTTTCAATTTCTGGTGGTGAAATGAAATAGTAAATGAATTGTGAAATGAAATAGTAAATGAATTGTGAAATGAAATAGTAAATGAATTGTGAAATGAAATAGTAAATGAATTGTGAAATGAAATAGTAAATGAATTGTGAAATGAAATAGTAAATGAATTGTGAAATGAAATAGTAAATGAATTGTGAAATGAAATAGTAAATGAATTGTGAAATGAAATAGTAAATGAATTGTGAAATGAAATAGTAAATGAATTGTGAAATGAAATAGTAAATGAATTGTGAAATGAAATAGTAAATGAATTGTGAAATGAAATAGTAAATGAATTGTGAAATGAAATAGTAAATGAATTGCGGAAAGCTAGCCCACGTGATTAAAGAGATTTCCACAGACAGGCATCATACAAAAATGTATTTATTTTAAAACGTATAAATGTAAGTATATAAACTTGTAAAATGTGAAAACAAGTTGGGGAACAGCCAATGCAACTGGCTTGGACTGGCGTCTTCTAATATCTTCCAGAAATCAAATCAACTAGCTAAACAAGTGAAGCCAGGAATGACGCTTACATATACCGACCCCAAATTCCATCGTTTCGACTTTGATCCCACTTGTGGGGTCTACCAGGGGATTTCTATGGGGGCTAGAGAATAAAGACCGCATGCAGAGTTTAGTCGCCACGAGGTGTTCAGGTCAGTCTTTAATTCAAGCATAAAAGAAACATTGAATTAGAACTCACTTTAATTCAAGCATAAAAGAAACATTGAATTAGAGCTCACTTTAATTCAAGCATAAAAGAAACATTGAATTAGAGCTCACTTTGATTCAAGCATCAAAGAAACATTGAATTAGAGCTCACTTTAATGCAAGCATAAAAGAAACATTGAATTAGAGCTCACTTTAATTCAAGCATAAAAGAAACATTGAATTAGAGCTCACTTTGATTCAAACATAAAAGAAACATTGAATTAGAGCTCACTTTGATTCAAGCATAAAAGAAACATTGAATTAGAGCTCACTTTGATTCAAGCATAAAATAAACATTGAATTAGAGCTCACTTTGATTCAAGCATAAAAGAAACATTGAATTAGAGCTCACTTTGATTCAAGCATAAAAGAAACATTGAATTAGAGCTCACTTTGATTGGAACCAACGCCCACTTTATTATTCAATGACAGACTTACAAATGAAACTTGTTAGTTGCGCGCTAATTCTCGATCATAAATCAAATCTCTAATCGGCCAATTCGTCTAGACTTTCTCACATTATCAACCGGCTGATGCCTTAATCTCCACCACAAGTCGTTCTTCCGTAGCCATTTGTTTAATGGAGCGTTCTCCACAATAATTATATCTTAATTTCCCTCTCCACAAGGACGACAACTGCTAGACACAGGAGCATATTGAAGTGAACAAACAAAAACCGGAGAGCAGGTAAACACGGGCATTAATTGTAACTGCAATCGAACGACTCGAAAGACACGTATTGAGCTGTAAGAAAACACACCGAGGATCACGCGAGGGCTAGCAGCGCTGGAGGTGATGGCGTACTCAAACGTGGAGAAATATTACATGCTTTATCAATAAATCTTTTATCCCATTTCTGGATGTACCTAAGAGGGGAGTTTTTAATTGGGATAGAAAATAATTGTCGCACAACCAATGCAGTCGATACGAAATCATTGAGGTCTGGATTTTAATTCCCCCCCCCCCCCCCCCAGCACTGACCTGACATGAAAAACGGCACTGTACACCTCTCTGACCATCCTCTGTTCCACCTTCCTTAAAGTCTCAAGAAGGTAAAGGGCCTTCACTTGCTTGGTCGACAGGGTCCACTTCTGATGATCAGGTTGCCAATGCTGCGAAGCTCTATAAAGAGTTTCCTATTACTTATATTATTGTTCTTAATCTACGAAACTAGGAAAACTATGGGGCCAAGGAAGCAAACATGAACAAATGTGTAATGAGGTCGGTGGGACAAGTCAGTGAAGTTGTAAAATATTCCGGCTCAACTTAGTGATAAGGGGATAATGGAGGGGAACATATTTAATTAAGTTGGTGAACGAGTTAGTAATAACAATGGTAAAGCGAAAGTGACAGGATTAGTAAGCAATAACAATGGTAAAGTGAAAGTGACAGGGTTAGTAAATAATAACAATGGCAAAGTGAAAGTGACAGGGTTAGTAAGTAATAACAATGGCAAAGTGAAAGTGACAGGGTTAGTAAGTAATAACAATGGTAAAGCGAAAGTGACAGGGTTAGTAAGTAATAACAATGGTAAAGTGAAAGTGACAGGGTTAGTAAGTAATAACAATGGTAAAGCGAAAGTGACAGGGTTAGTAAGTAATAACAATGGTAAAGCGAAAGTGACAGGGTTAGTAAGTAATAACAATGGTAAAGCGAAAGTGACAAGGTTTCTATAGAAAATTGCGGTAAAAATGAAATGAAGGTGTTTATAACTATTGAGCCAAAGAGGAGGCAACTCTATACAAAAACTAAGACTCATGCAGAAAAATCAATGGCGAAGCGGAAGTGAAGTTGAAACAGCCTCTGTCAACAAGGGGTAAAGTAGGAACACACGATACTGCCCGTCTCCCCAGTCACAATATTTTCAAGTGCTCAGTCCGTAGACCAGACATAGTGAAAGTACCTTTCATGCCGTAATGCATGTGGAGAATATAGTGCCCACAGAGGCACATTTTTAAGTAAGGTGATCGGTATTAAGCCAGATCATTCTTCTCTTCTTCATTTTAGCTCCCTGTGGAGCATGTGTCTCCAACAAATGCTTCCCAAGAAATTATGTTTTCTTGCCATTCTTTTAAGATCACGCCATGTCTGGGTGTAGACAACATGGTTGAGATACCATGAGAAAGAAGGAGAGGACGGGAGAAAGCGGGATTGTCCGAGGTGAAGGACAAGCAACCGGAAACGATAATAGTCCACGAGAAAGAGAAGAGAAAAATATGAAACAATCTCGAGATTTGCGGGGGGGGGGGGGGGGGGGATTAGCGTGAGTTTTGAAATAGTCGATTAATCAACTGGAAAAGAAAAAAATATGAAACAGACTATCTCGAGATTTGCGGGGGTGTATTAGTCGAGAAACTAAACACGTGGATCGATTTGATTGGAGGAGCCGACAAATATTTATTTAAAGAGAAGACACAAAGAAACGGGAGGATTTTCTAGGAGAACATCAGACATGGCACACGCGTTGTTGTAGAGAGAACGGCCACATGTGTGGTCCGCCATAGAGACTAACCATAGCCATCCTAGTAAGCAGTGATTAACTAAGTGTAGACTAAGTACCGTTAGATGTAGAGAGTTCTGAACAGTCATAGATGAAACCTCGAGGATTAGGTTATGAGTTTCCAGAGAATTAAAGTTCACGATACGAACAGAATAAGTATGTTAGCATTAGATCGGAAGAGACTGTTTAATGGGGAACAGTCTCGATATAGGTACACTAAACTGGTAGAATAAGTATATTAGACTTAGACCTGAGGAGGCCGTTCAATGGGGAACGGTTTCCGCTTACATATGAGTAGATAAGTAGAGAAGTGGGTAGAAGCCTAGGATCCAGTGGCGAGTAACATTGCTACTGGGCAGCGTGTGAATGACCTTATTACCAAACATTGGTCATATAATGTTTGCATGTAAACATGTTAAACGCGTCGTCCATGGATAGGGCTGTGAAATAAAGACTGTTTGCATAAAAGTGTTCTAATTTGGTGTGTCCAACAGTTAGCAGATCACGCCTGGTGAAGAAAGACTTGGGAACGATAAAGGAAAGAAACAAAAAGTCGCGGGCACGACACATGTCGAAGTACAAAACACTATACTCTAACACGGGACACGTTATAACGTGTTGGGGTTTCCCAAGCGAGAGAATCTCGTGCTTGACCAAGATCCGGGAGGCCAGTAAGGTCAGGGCCAAGACGCAAGTGCGTCGCATGTCATATCGCACGGCCAGAAACCAGGGCAGCGAGCAGCTGATTCACGAGTGATTAACCAGCTGTAGCCATCCAAAAGTAGCTGTCCGTGTAGCTGTCAAAGATTTGTCAGCTGTCCGTGTAGGTGTCAAAGATTTGTCAGCTGTCCGTGTAGCTGTCAAAGATTTGTCAGCTGTCCGTGTAGCTGTCAAAGATTTGTCATCTGTCCGTGTAGCTGTCAAAGATTTGTCACCTATCCGTGTAGCTGTCAAAGATTTGTCAGCTGTCCGTGTAGCTGTCAAAGATTTGTCAGCTGTCCGTGTAGCTGTCAAAGATTTGTCAGCTGTCCGTGTAGCTGTCAAAGATTTGTCAGCTGTCCGTGTAGGTGTCAAAGATTTGTCAGCTGTCCGTGTAGCTGTCCAAGATTTGTCAGCTGTCCGTGTAGCTGTCAAAGATTTGTCAGCTGTCCGTGTAGCTGTCAAAGATTTGTCATCTGTCCGTATAGCTGTCAAAGATTTGTCATCTGTCCGTGTAGCTGTCATAGATTTGTCATCTGTCCGTGTAGCTGTCAAAGATTTGTCATCTGTCCGTATAGCTGTCAAAGATTTGTCATCTGTCCGTGGTGTGAAATTAACATCGAAAAACATCTTCCTGATACGTTTTTACGTTAATATACCTATTCCCGATACTGTTACGTCAAAACCCGTTTCTGATACATGGGGGACGAGGCAAGATGCCGGTCTCGAGACAGAAAGGTTGTGGGTTCAAATCCCGACTGTACCAGTTGGGATTTTTATTTCTGATTTCTCTCTGCGGCAGCCACCCCTGGTGTTAGCAGAGAGACCCGGCTTGAAATGTTAATTATTCATCGACGGAAAAAAATATGAGTACCTCCGAAGACGAAGTTATCTGCCTAAGTGGCGAGGGACCCATGTGCACGCGACTGCCAGGGGAAAACGGATTAACACGCAAAATTCAGTTCCTGGTCTCTAGGGACTTCGCCAGTGATGAAAGCTGGCGAAGGCAAAGAAAACCACGAATCCCCCATCCTCTTCATCTCTGCTTCCATCTGTCTTCCTCATCAGTATTTTAATCTTCCTCTCTGTCTCTACCCCTGGGGATTCCAGAAAAAGACTGTCGTGTAATAATCTCTGATGACATCTGCAGTGTGTGTCCTATCCACTGCCATTGTCTTCGCTATATCTCTCTGTCCACTGGTATTCGAATGGTTTTTTTTTCCAAAATTCCACGTTAATGATTTTGTCCTGCCATTTCCAACCTTTTATTCTGCGCTAGCATCCATTAATGAAGGCCTGTATCTTTATGATTGCCATTTTTGTTGTTCTCCATGTTTCACAGCCACATAATAAGACTGATTTAATATTGGAGCTGAAAAGTTTTATTTTTGTATTTAACCTAATTTCTTTGAATTTCCATGTTTCTTAGTGCATCGAATGCTCTTTTTTGCTTCTCTTGAAGGCTGTTCTTATTTCTCTCAGAAAAAACATCGTGGTGCCCAATTTTAGAATCTGGGTGAACGGCGAAAGAATTTGTGATCCAAGGAAATTCGGAACACTTGAGAATTGAACACATGTCCTTTTGACTCGGAGCAGGGATCTAACCAATAGGCCAAGGATGTTCCTGTCCATAAACTTCAAAGGTTTTGACTTCAGCATCGATTGCTTAGCACTGGCCCCATCTCTTGACCTTCACAGTAACCTTCACCTTTCTGACTTACTGTGGAGGGGAAGGTCGTTTCAGGAACATAAGACAGTTTGTCTGAGTATTGGGAGTGGGTAAGAGAGTGTAGGTTGAGGAAGTATCAAATGCCAGTTGAGCTTTGTTGGCAGGATTCAGGGATTGTCAGTTGCAGGAATTCATACATTGTAAAAGATTGTGTATTGAAAGGATTCATAAATAATATAAGATTATGTAATGAAAATATTAATCGATAGTATCATCATCATCATCAAGTACCGGGCCTAGTGGCGTAGGTGATCATGTTTCTCCACAACTTTCGATCTCGGCAGCTATTTATCATTTCTGTTGTTGACCTTCTGCCAAGCCATTCTCTTAAGCTGTCTGTTATTTTTTTTCTCTTTGCCTCCCTCTATCTCTTCGTCCTTCAATTTTTCCAGTTGTTACAATATATTCAATTTGTTCTCTTCTCATTACATGGCCAAAAAATGAAATAGATAGTATAAGACTGTATAATGATAGGATTCATAGATAGTATAAGACTGCATAATGAAAGGATTCGCGTCATGTTGCGTATTAATATGATTGTAATACTCTATAAAAGTGTTTGTAAAAACGGACTCCAAAGATTGCATATCATTATATCTGAATGTAATTCACAGATTTGTATGCGTACAGAACTCTGAAACTGAATGAGCTTATTCGTGTGGACATTACCACAAAACTTATGGGCAAGACTATGAAAATTATTGTAGAACATTGCCAAGACATAAATCTCCCATCTCCCCAGCCCACAACTCCCACTCTTTAATCCAGTACTTATAATCGCTGAAACACGCAATCATCTCTGAGCTAATGGAATACCCACCCTGTAATAATCGGAACCTCGAATACAAGAACCGAGTCTGTATTTTTTTCCCCATAAATGTCTGATCATCATCAAAAAGAAATCGATTCTGACAGGATCGTGTTAAGGTCTTTATTTTGAGATAATGAGGTCATAAGAAAGGTCATGGCCTTTATTTTAGTGAAGTATTAGTAAAGTCCCAGGGCTTGCTAGCAAATGGGGTTATTTTGAGCAGGAAATTTGTTTTTAAAAAAATAGAATTTGGGGACATTGTTGAACTATGGAGCTCTTAACTACAAAAACATGGGTAAATTGTGCAAAACATAAACATAAGTATCACAGGAAACAAAGAATGATATATCTGTGGATACATGATATCGTGTCTATTTTATGCTCTATCCAATGATATATCCGTGGATACATGATATCGTGTCTATGTTATGGTTTATCCAATGATATATCCGTGGATACATGATATCGTGTCTATTTTATGCTCTATCCAATGATATATCCGTGGATACATGATATCGTGCCTATGTTATGGTCTATACAATGATATATCCGTGGATACATGATATCGTGTATATTTTATGCTCTATCCAATGATATATCTGTGGATACATGATATCGTGTCTATGTTATGGTCTATACAATGATATATCCGTGGATACATGATATCGTGTCTATTTTATGGTCTATCTAATGATATATCCGTGGATACATGATATCGTGTCTATTTTATGCTCTATCTAATGATATATCCGTGGATACATGATATCGTGTCTATTTTATGGTCTATCTAATGATATATCAGTGGATACATGATATCGTGTCTATCCAATGATATAAAATTAATGGGACTAGTTTAACAGTAGTCGTGACATCCCCATATCAACTTCACTGCCCGTCCCAGCATTTCCCAAAATGATTGCAGCAAGACAGTCCCTGTCAGGTGTTAATGATTGCAGATACATCAGCTTTTCCCACTAAGTACTCCAGGTCGACCAGTGCCTTTTCCACCTTTAGACTAATCAATGACTCAATATAAACATCATTGTCCCACCCATTCTCCTCTTCTTATCTTTAGGCATGAAGAACAAAATTGGCGATGATCTCTTTGTCCTGAGTAAGGCCACACTCGGTGCCAGAGCTCCGAGCGAGCTTGTCTATACCGTTGTCACTATCATCAACTACCACGTTTGCTGGTGTAAGAGATCGTGTCGTTCTACAACTTTCTATATCTGCTGTTATTTATTATTTGTGTTCTTGAGGCCCTAACGAACCACCCTTGAGGCCCTAACGAACCACCCTTGAGGCCCTAACGAACCACCCTTGAGGCCCTAACGAACCACTCTTGAGGCCCTAACGAACCACCCTTGAGGCCTTAACGAACCACCCTTGAGGCCCGAACGAACCACCCTTGAGGCCCTAACGAACCACCATTGAGGCCCTAACGAACCACCCTTGAGGCCCTAACGAACCACCCTTGAGGCCCTAACGAACCACTCTTGAGGCCCTAACGAACCACCCTTGAGGCCCTAACGAACCACCCTTTAGGCCCTAACGAACCACCCTTGAAGCCCTAACGAACCACCCTTGAAGCCCTAACGAACCACCCTTGAGGCCCTAACGAACCACCCTTGAAGCCCTAACGAACCACCCTTTAGGCCCTAACGAACCACCCTTTAGGCCCTAACGAACCACCCTTTAGGCCCTAACGAACCACCCTTGAAGCCCTAACGAACCACCCTTGAGGCCCTAACGAACCACCCTTTAGGCCCTAACGAACCACCCTTGAAGTCCTAACGAACCACCCTTGAAGCCCTAACGAACCACCCTTTAGGCCCTAACGAACCACCCTTGAAGCCCTAACGAACCACCCTTGAAGCCCTAACGAACCACCCTTTAGGCCCTAACGAATCACTCTTGAAGCCCTAACGAACCACCCTTGAAGCCCTAACGAACCACCCTTGAAGCCCTAACGAACCACCCTTGAGGCCCTAACGAACCACCCTTTAGGCCCTAACGAACCACCCTTGAAGCCCTAACGAACCACTCTTGAAGCCCTAACGAACCACCCTTGAGGCCCTAACGAACAACCCTTGAGGCCCTAACGAACCACCCTTTAGGCCCTAACGAACCACCCTTTAGGCCCTAATGAACCACCCTTGAAGCCCTAACGAACCACCCTTGAAGCCCTAACGAACCACCCTTTAGGCCCTAACGAACCACTCTTGAAGCCCTAACGAACCACCCTTGAGGCCCTAACGAACCACCCTTTAGGCCCTAACGAACCACCCTTTAGGCCCTAACGAACCACCCTTGAAGCCCTAACGAACCACCCTTGAAGCCCTAACGAACAACCTTGAAGCCCTAACGAACCACCCTTTAGGCCCTAACGAACCACCTTTGAAACCCTAACGAACCACCCTTGAAGCCCTAACGAACAACCCTTGAGGCCCTAACGAACCACCCTTTAGGCCCTAACGAACCACCCTTGAGGCCCTAACGAACCACCCTTTAGGCCTAACGAACCACCCTTGAAGCCCTAACGAACCACTCTTGAAGCCCTAACGAACCACCTTTTAGGCCCTAACGAACCACCCTTGAAGCCCTAATGAACCACCCTTGAGGCCCTAATGAACCACCCTTGAAGCCCTAACGAACCACTCTTGAAGTTCTAACGAACCACCCTTTAGGCCCTAACGAACCACCATTGAAGCCCTAACGAACCACCCTTGAGGCCCTAACGAACCACCCTTGAAGCCCTAACGAACCACTCTTGAAGCCCTAACGAACCACCCCTTAGGCCCTAACGAACCACCCTTGAAGCCCTAACGAACCACTCTTGAAGCCCTAACGAACCACCCTTTAGGCCCTAACGAACCACCCTTGAGGCCCTAACGAACCACCCTTGAAGCCTAACGAACCACTCTTGAAGCCCTAACCAACCACCCTTTAGGCCCTAACGAACCACCCTTGAGGCCCTAACGAACCACCCTTGAAGCCCTAACGAACCACCCTTGAAGCCCTAACGAACCACCATTGAGGCCCTAACGAACCATCCTTTAGGCCCTAACGAACCACCCTTGAGGCCCTAACGAACCACCCTTGAGGCCCTAACGAACCACCCTTTAGGCCCTAACGAACCACCCTTGAAGCCCTAACGAACCACTCTTGAAGCCCTAACGAACCACCCTTTAGGCCCTAACGAACCACCCTTGAAGCCCCAAACGAACCACCCTTCAGGCCCTAATGAACCACCCTTGAAGCCCTAACGAACCACTCTTGAAGCTCTAACGAACCACCCTTTAGGCCCTAATGAACCACCATTGAAGCCCTAACGAACCACCCTTGAGGCCCTAACGAACCACACTTGAAGCCCTAACGAACCACTCTTGAAGCCCTAACGAACCACCCTTTAGGCCCTAACGAACCACTCTTGAAGCCCTAACGAACCACCCTTTAGGCCCTAACGAACCACCCTTGAGGCCCTAACGAACCACCCTTGAAGCCCTAACGAACCACTCTTGAAGCCCTAACGAACCACCCTTTAGGCCCTAACGAACCATCCTTGAGGCCCTAACGAACCACCCTTGAAGCCCTAACGAACCACCCTTGAGGCCCTAACGAACCACCCTTTAGGCCCTAACGAACCACCCTTTAGGCCCTAACGAACCACCCTTTAGGCCCTAACGAACCACCCTTTAGGCCCTAACGAACCACCCTTTAGGCCCTAACGAACCACCCTTGAAGCCCTAACGAACCACTCTTGAAGCCTTAACGAACCACCCTTTAGGCCCTAACGAACAACCCTTGAAGCCCTAACGAACCACCCTTGAAGCCCTAACGAACCACCCTTGAGGCCCTAACGAACCACCCTTGAGGCCCTAACGAACCACCCTTGAGGCCCTAACGAACCACCCTTTAGGCCCTAACGAACCACTCTTGAAGCCCTAACGAACCACCCTTGAGGCCCTAACGAACCACCCTTTAGGCCCTAACGAACCACTCTTGAAGCCCTAACGAACCACCCTTTAGGCCCTAACGAACCACCCTTTAGGCCCTAACGAACCACCCTTTAGGCCCTAACGAACCACCCTTTAGGCCCTAACGAACCACCCTTTAGGCCCTAACGAACCACCCTTGAAGCCCTAACGAACCACCCTTTAGGCCCTAACGAACCACCCTTGAAGCCCTAACGAACCACCCTTTAGGCCCTAACGAACCACCCTTGAAGCCCTAACGAACCACCCTTTAGGCCCTAACGAACCACCCATGAGGCCTTAACGAACCACCCTTTAGGCCCTAACGAACCACCCTTTAGGCCCTAACGAACCACCCTTTAGGCCCTAACGAACCACCCTTGAAGCCTTAACGAACCACCCTTTAGGCCCTAACGAACCACCCTTGAAGCCCTAACGAACCACCCATGAGGCCCTAACGAACCACCCATGAGGCCCTAACGAACCACCCTTGAAGCCCTAACGAACCACCCTTTAGGCCTTAACGAACCACCCTTGAGGCCCTAACGAATCACCCTTTAGGCCCTAACGAACCACCCATGAGGCCTTAACGAACCACCTTTTATTTAAATTGCTTGTTATATTTAATCACCGTTTCCATATATTTTGGTAACTGAACTTGGACACTTCTGCTCAATACAGAATGCAATAACCACTCAGCCGCGGGCAAGGCTGGATTAAGACTTCGTGAAACACTAAGCTAAAAGCTATTGTGATAGATACATCGTGACAATTTTTTTTAAAAAGGGGAAATTGCTATGGTAACAACTTAACGTAGGTGAGAAACAAAACAAAATATTGATGATGAAAAATGTAAAACTGAAACAAACAAAAGAATTGGAATGATAAAAAGTAATGTTAATATCATGAAAAATATACTAACATCAAAAGAAATAACACCAGGGATAAAACTAAGAAAAGCAAAATGTTATATCTTCTCAACATTCCTATATGGTGCAGAAACATGGACATTAAACAAGAGAACAGAACAGAGAATTGAAGTCTTTGAAATGTGGATATATAGAAGAACAGGTAGAATTGGATGGAAGGAAAAGAAAACAAACGATGAAGTCTTAAAACAACTAAAAATGAAAAGAGAACTACTAAACACAATTCAAACAAGACAAATTAGATTTTTGGGGCCATGTTAAAAGACGCAACAGCCTACTAAAAGTAATCTTGGAGGGGAAAATACAGGGTAAAAGAGACAATGGCAGACCAAGACTAACATGGACGAGTAACATCAAAAGATGGACAAATCAGTCTATGACAACCTGCACCATCGAAGCAAGAGACAGAGTAGAATAGCGCTCCATGGTAGCCAACCTTCGTTGCGGAGACGGCACTCGATGATGATGATGCGATTGTTGAACGTGTTGCGTTCTTTAGCACAGATGATGCTTGTCCTACTTTCCCCTCACGTGGCGCCGTGTTCCCCAATTCCTTTGACGTATAGGTTATCCCCAGCTTCCTTGTCGCCATCCCGTGAGAGTTGTTCTTTTAAAGAACACGCAAGGTCATACGTGTCCAACATGAGGGTTCCCTGCGGAACTGCAGATCCTGTCAGCCATCTCGCTCATGTGACTCGTGCACACATGGGCAACTAGCAAATGAAGGAAATGCTGCGGTAAAGTTGCTAGCAGGGAACAAGTGGTGTAACATACAGTCCTACAATGTGTGGTGACAGCTTTACAAAGAAAAGGACAATACACATTTTTTTGACGTTTCGGCCTACATGCGACCTTCTTCAGAAAAAAGGGATAACAGCCGAGTGACTCATTTTTTATTTTTACAAAAAAACTTGCATTAACTTTCTCTCCTCTCTATCTCCTCTCTCTTTCTCTCTCTCTACTTTACATGTAATATAGTATAATCTCCTTACGTATTTTCTTATCGTTTTATCTCTTCCTTTTTTTGTATTATTAGTTATATTACACCAGAACATATAGTAGAGCATATCTTCATTTCATTGTTTGTTTCTGTTGTCCCTGTTTTCTAATGAAGGCCGCATGTATGCTGAAACGTCAGCTATTTTGTAATGCCCTTTGTTGTAAAACTGTCGCCATACTTTGTCGGAGTGTATGTTACATCCCACCAGTTTCCCATATATGTGTACATAAAATATGCTATTTATTTGACAATGACCAAAGCACACATTTTAAGTGTAACTTGGTTGGGATAACGCAAGGCCGCCCTAATTTTCGAGAAGACATCTCTGACAGCCATTTCAAAAGACAGACGAACCTCGAAGAGAACTGCACGGTCAGAACAACCTCAACCCGGAAGTGAATGTTCTCCTCGACCTATGAGAGATAACGCCCTAATCACGTTCTAGTCACACACCTCACTTCACATCAAGCCTGTAAGCTTCTGGGCGCCGATCATAGGTCTTCTGTATCGAATTATTCTTCTCTAGCATCCGACCACAGCGATTGCTTCTGCACGTTACAATAATTATTGTGACAAAGAGCAAACATGCAGGTGAGACAACTTCTCAATATTTAATTATCACCGGATCAAGTAATCTTGTTATAATTATCGGACCTTATTTATCCAGCGATGATTATCGAATTAAACCCAATTCGATTTCCATGTTTCCATTATTTCACTCCTAAAGTTGAATTACCGATAATTGAATGTCAAGTTATAGTTGTCTGTGCGTATGCGCGTGCGTGTTATAGTCTGGTGTAGGTACAAAATAATACCGTATTTTAAACTAGCTATAATTCATTCGTCTTACAGTTGTGTAATGGTATGTAAAAGCTGGCTTGCTAGACGTATGGGGTCTATGGTATTAGTGACCATATTTGTCCATTACCGGTATGCATTTTGGTGATGTGGTCGGTAGTACGCCAGGCCGCCTCTACTTCCCTGAAAAATCTCTTCTACCCATTTTTAGAGACTTGGTGAAGCTGAACGTTATTGGTCACTGTCGCAGTTATAGCGATGCTCGTTCAGATACAAACAGAAAGAGATGAGTGATATCTAGTTATGTACACATTTATATTAGCTAATACAAGATACAAACAGAAAGAGATGAGTGATACCTAGTTATGTACATATTTATATTAGCTAATACAAGATACAAACAGTAAGAGATGAGTGATATCTAGTTATGTACACATTTATATTAGCTAGTACAAGATACAAACAGAAAGAGATGAGTGATATCTAGTTATGTACACATTTATATTAGCTAATACAAGATACAAACAGAAAGAGATGAGTGATATCTAGTTATGTACACATTTATATTAGCTAATACAAGATACAAACAGAAAGAGATGAGTGATATCTAGTTATGTACACATTTATATTAGCTAATACAAGATACAAACAGAAAGAGATGAGTGATATCTAGTTATGTACACATTTATATTAGCTAATACAAGATACAAACAGAAAGAGATGAGTGATATCTAGTTATGTACACATTTATATTAGCTAATACAAGATACAAACAGAAAGAGATGAGTGATATCTAGTTATGTACACATTTATATTAGCTAATACAAGATACAAACAGAAAGAGATGAGTGATATCTAGTTATGTACACATTTATATTAGCTAATACAAGATACAAACAGAAAGAGATGAGTGATATCTAGTTATGTACACATTTATATTAGCTAATACAAGATACAAACAGAAAGAGATGAGTGATATCTAGTTATGTACACATTTATATTAGCTAATACAAGATACAAACAGAAAGAGATGAGTGATATCTAGTTATGTACACATTTATATTAGCTAATACAAGATACAAACAGAAAGAGATGAGTGATATCTAGTTATGTACACATTTATATTAGCTAATACAAGATACAAACAGAAAGAGATGAGTGATATCTAGTTATGTACACATTTATATTAGCTAATACAAGATACAAACAGAAAGAGATGAGTGATATCTAGTTATGTACACATTTATATTAGCTAATACAAGATACAAACAGAAAGAGATGAGTGATATCTAGTTATGTACACATTTATATTAGCTAATCCGAGGATGGAAAGTAAAGTGACCAGATGTTACATCATTGACCGGACCTGAGTCAAACCCCACCGGTACCGGTAGTTCAGAGGTTTGGAGTTGCCAGCCCAACCTGTCGTTATCAACTATTATCAGTTGCTGACCCGCCCCACCGTGAAAAGTTACGCATGATAATATGATTAGTTTAGGGGACAGTTTTTATCACTAGTATATAAGGCAGTCACGCAGAGCACAAAGTATTTTAGACATCCGCCAGCACGAGGAGGGCATCAATTTTCCAGATTAAAGCTAAGACAGCGCGACCGGATGTGGACTGTAGATTCGATGAGAAGAGTTGCGAAGAATCAGTTTAATTGTTATATGCCAGTTATAGTGTGAGCCTTCAAAGTTCAAATGTAGTAGGAGGTAGACACCTGGGAGTCATGACCCAAGTAGGCCCACTTCCCCCAGAGTGTCACGAAGCTAAAGGGCTGAAATACTTGTTCGAAGGGCTCCTTCTGATGATCAGATTACCTCTCCAGTTGCAAAGCTCTGTATAACGAGTTTCCTATTTGTCAGTTTCAAAGTTAATTATAGTTATATCGGAATTGAGTTACAGTTACTTTGAACATTTTTTTGTTTTCAATCTATTATTGTTGATAGTGATTGGTAGAGCCAAGCCCACCGCACTCCCGTCAGTGATATAGGTTGTTGATAGTGATTGGTAGAGCCAAGCCCACCGCACTCCCGTCAGTGATATAGGTTGTTCATAGTGATTGGTAGAGCCAAGCCCACCGCACTCCCGTCAGTGATATAGGTTGTTCATAGTGATTGGTAGAGCCAAGCCCACCGCACTTCCGTCAGTGATATAGGTTGTTGATAGTGATTGGTAGAGCCAAGCCCACCGCACTCCCGTCAGTGATATAGGTTGTTGATAGTGATTGGTAGAGCCAAGCCCACCGCACTCCCGTCAGTGATATAGGTTGTTCATAGTGATTGGTAGAGCCAAGCCCACCGCACTCCCGTCAGTGATATAGGTTGTTCATAGTGATTGGTAGAGCCAAGCCCACCGCACTCCCGTCAGTGATATAGGTTGTTCATAGTGATTGGTAGAGCCAAGCCCACCGCACTCCCGTCAGTGATATAGGTTGTTCATAGTGATTGGTAGAGCCAAGCCCACCGCACTCCCGTCAGTGATATAGATTGTTCATAGTGATTGGTAGAGCCAAGCCCACCGAACTCCCGTCAGTGATATAGATTGTTCATAGTGATTGGTAGAGCCAAGCCCACCGCACTTCCGTCAGTGATATAGGTTGTTAATAGTGATTGGTAGAGCCAAGCCCACTGCACTCCCGTCAGTGATATAGGTTGTTCATAGTGATTGGTAGAGCCAAGCCCACTGCACTCCCGTCAGTGATATAGGTTGTTCATAGTGATTGGTAGAGCCAAGCCCACTGCACTCCCGTCAGTGATATAGGTTGTTCATAGTGATTGGTAGAGCCAAGCCCACTGCACTCCCGTCAGTGATATAGGTTGTTCATAGTGATTGGTAGAGGCAAGCCCACTGCACTCCCGTCAGTGATATAGATTGTTCATAGTGATTGGTAGAGCCAAGCCCACCGCACTCCCGTCAGTGATATAGGTTGTTCATAGTGATTGGTAGAGCCAAGCCCACTGCACTCCCGTCAGTGATATAGGTTGTTCATAGTGATTGGTAGAGCCAAGCCCACCGCACTCCCGTCAGTGATATAGGTTTTTCATAGTGATTGGTAGAGCCAGGCCCACTGCACTCCCGTCAGTGATATAGGTTGTTCATAGTGATTGGTAGAGCCAAGCCCACTGCACTCCCGTCAGTGATATAGGTTGTTCATAGTGATTGGTAGAGGCAAGCCCACTGCACTCCCGTCAGTGATATACGTTGTTCATAGTGATTGGTAGAGCCAAGCCCACTGCACTCCCGTCAGTGATATAGGTTGTTCATAGTGATTGGTAGAGGCAAGCCCACTGCACTCCCGTCAGTGATATAGGTTGTTCATAGTGATTGGTAGAGGCAAGCCCACTGCACTCCCGTCAGTGATATACGTTGTTCATAGTGATTGGTAGAGCCAAGCCCACTGCACTCCCGTCAGTGATATAGGTTGTTCATAGTGATTGGTAGAGCCAAGCCCACTGCACTCCCGTCAGTGATATAGGTTGTTCATAGTGATTGGTAGAGCCAGGCCCACTGCACTCCCGTCAGTGATATAGGTTGTTCATAGTGATTGGTAGAGCCAAGCCCACTGCACTCCCGTCAGTGATATAGGTTGTTCATAGTGATTGGTAGAGGCAAGCCCACTGCACTCCCGTCAGTGATATACGTTGTTCATAGTGATTGGTAGAGGCAAGATCACTGCACTCCCGTCAGTGATATAGGCGGCTACAACTCTTTCAACGTTACAACTATCACATAAGAAAATACATATAATAATTAAAATGGATTTTAAAAAAAAACGCTAGATTCAATTATTGTGACTAAAAGACCTTCATTGCGGACAATAAATAAACAAAACGTTATTTCCAACTCGTGCCATACTCAACATTCTAGGATATCGGAATTTATTTTCTCTGTCCATATATTTATCAGTTATATTATGTATCAAACTCTCCTCTCCAATATTTTAGCATACATTTGGCCAACCTGACTCAATAAGGATATTCCTCTGTACATTTCACACTCCCTTTTGCTTCCTTTATTTTAAATTTAACTCCCATCGAGAATTGCATCCTGTTGCCAGCACAGTCACACACCGGAAGTCCTGCATCGTGTTGCCAGCACAGTCACGCACCGGAAGTCCTGCATCGTGTTGCCAGCACAGTCACGCACCGGAAGTCCTGCATCGTGTTTCCAGCACGGTCACACACCGGAAGTCCTGCATCGTGTTGCCAGCACAGTCACACACCGCAAGTCCTGCATCGTGTTGCCAGCACAGTCACGCACCGGAAGTCCTGCATCGTGTCGCCAGCACAGTCACGCACCGGAAGTCCTGCATCGTGTCGCCAGCACAGTCACGCACCGGAAGTCCTGCATCGTGTCGCCAGCACAGTCACACACCGCAAGTCCTGCATCGTGTTGCCAGCACAGTCACACACCGGAAGTCCTGCATCGTGTTGCCAGCACAGTCACACACCGGAAGTCCTGCATCGTGTTGCCAGCACAGTCACGCACCGGAAGTCCTGCATCGTGTTGCCAGCACAGTCACACACCGGAAGTCCTGCATCGTGTCGCCAGCACAGTCACGCACCGGAAGTCCTGCATCGTGTCGCCAGCACAGTCACGCACCGGAAGTCCTGCATCGTGTCGCCAGCACAGTCACACACCGGAAGTCCTGCATCGTGTTGCCAGCACAGTCACACACCGGAAGTCCTGCATCGTGTTGCCAGCACAGTCACACACCGGAAGTCCTGCATCGAGTTGCCAGCACAGTCACACACCGGAAGTCCTGCATCGTGTCGCCAGCACAGTCACACACCGGAAGTCCTGCATCGTGTTGCCAGCACAGTCACACACCGGAAGTCCTGCATCGTGTTGCCAGCACAGTCACACACCGGAAGTCCTGCATCGTGTCGCCAGCACAGTCACACACCGGAAGTCCTGCATCGTGTTGCCAGCACAGTCACACACCGGAAGTCTACGTGGAACGACCAACACAAACGCCTTTCTGGCAGCACGACGAAGGTAGGTCTAACTGGCTGACGTTGCAAAGAAAAAAGATCATCATCATGTGCCTACCGTTTGGCGTAGGCGATAATGTCCTTCCACAATGTTCTATTCATAGTGCCTCCTACCAGTTCTGCTGACTGTTTTCCACGCCAGGACACTAAACTATCCAGTATCTTCTCTCTTTGTCTTCCGCGACCTCTCGTTCCATGTATTTTATCAGCTGTTACCAAGCACTCCAACATTCCTCTTCTCATAATGTGATTGAACAATGTCGATTATTTTACTCTTATATTTTTTAGGAGCTCCCTTTTTGTGTTGGCCTCTTTGAGGAATTTTCTCGTTCTTTTTAGCTATCCAGGGAACTTTCTTCATTATGAGAAACCCCATCTCTGTGTCCTCTAACCGTCTTTTATTTGTATGTCTACTGTCCATGATTCGCTGAAAAAGAGAAGCAATTGGAGAAAGTGGTAGACGGTGTTGAGGGAGTAGCCAACAAGTAGTGCCGGTTATGGTTCCCAATCGGGGGTGGCAGGCAGAGGATCTCAGTTTAGAGACGACGGCTGCGATATAGTGCAGTCGCTGTCAAGAAGGAGAGGGCTGGCAAAATATCTTCTTATATTGCCGAAAATAATTATGTAAATATTTATATATATATATATATATATATATATATATATATATACATATTTCCCTATATATATATATATATATATATATGTATGTGGACGAGTTAATTTGCTGTAGAAGTAATAGCCTAACGAGGCTAAATGAAGTGTACGAGTGGTCTATGTGTTATTTAGACTGGTATTGCGACCACTAATCACGCCACGACCTTCTCAAGTTTCGAACACAAGGTCAGCTAGTGGCCCCATCCCGCTCGTGCCTCCACGTTCTTGCTGTCTTGTACACACAGCCTATCCAATCACCGCGCCACTCCTATAAAAAAGCCATTATAATGACCCGTCAGCATATCTTTCTTGTCATATTCTAACTAGCGGTGCCCTTGAGGGAACTCTAGCAACTTTCTCTTTCTAATCTTCTGGGAAATTTAGAGTGACCTTGACATTTCGTTCTATGTATCTAAAACCACAGCGGATATAATTTTCTTAATCGGAAGTAAATTGTGGCCCTTGGCAAATGTTAATGTTCACCTATCATCTGAGGGGGCCAGTGCTCTCTTTCCTTGTTATTTAGATTTCAATCTTTACTCCATAATGGCCAGATCCCTTCATCAGCGCCCATACCAGCGTGCTACTGCTGACGATACCAGTAATCGTAACCTCCGCCAAACACTAGAGAAAGCACTGACAATGGTCTTAGCTCGTAAATGGACACAGGCTCTGCAGCATCGGCGAAAGATCTCCTTCCACCATTTCTTCCAAACTCGTTGAATCATGTACCCATTTCTTTTTGACCGAGTCAACTGGAGAACGTCAGGCTTGGATATGATCCACGATGAAGCGATCGCTAGGCCAGTGCGTTATGAGGTAAATCTTATTTAGAGTTTTCATTACACTGACATTCTCTTATAATAAAGTCAGTCATATTTAGAGTTATCATTACCCTGACATTCTCTTATAATAAAGTCAGTCATATTTAGAGTTTTCATTACACTGACTTTCTCTTATAATAAGGTCAGTCATATTTAGAGTTATCATTACACTGACATTCTCTTATAATAAAGTCAGTCATATTTAGAGTTTTCATTACACTGACATTCTCTTATAATAAGGTCAGTCATATTTAGAGTTTTCATTACACTGACATTCTCTTATAATAAGGTCAGTCATATTTAGAGTTTTCATTACACTGACATTCTCTTATAATAAGGTCAGTCGTATTTAGAGTTTTCATTACACTGACATTCTCTTATAATAAGGTCAGTCGTATTTAGAGTTTTCATTACACTGACATTCTCTTATAATAAGGTCAGTCGTATTTAGAGTTATCATTACACTGACATTCTCTTATGTACACCACAGGCAGTCTCTAACGATTAGATCAATCTTATTGATGAGGTCAAACTTCAAGACTCTGTGTTTCTAAAATACAATTAAAATCATAACAACCGTTACTCCCACCATCCAGCTCAGCTCTACTGCTTGTATTGCGACATGTGTAGCTTGCTGGTTATCGCTAGCTGTACCGCTTGAGCTGTAGTTATCTGTGATTTGTTTGACACGCTTCGGTCTAACCACTCTTCCCTGAGCCGTTCTGTCATTTCTTGCCTGCCTTGTTGATAAAGGTGGCAAGTGTTTACGCCAGTTGTTTAACTTAACGTCTTATTTTATTTATTGACTGGTCGGTCTATCCATGTTTTATTGACTGGTCGGTCTATCCATGTTTTATTGACTGGTCGGTCTATCCATGTTTTATTGACTGGTCGGTCTATCCATGTTTTATTGACTGGTCGGTCTATCCATGTTTTATTGACTGGTCGGTCTATCCATGTTTTATTGACTGGTCGGTCTATCCATGTTTTACAGGGTCGTGCTTTCATTCCGGATAATGAAGGCATGTGTAGTTTTCTGGTTATAGTTTGTGTAAATGAAATTGGTTTAAATCTGACTTTACTTAGTGAGTGATCACATAACCACATCAATTGTATCTTGGTTCCACTATTACGCGAACCACTTCTCTTGATGATGAAGTAAACAGCCGAATTGGTAAGGCAGCTACGACTTTCGGCAAACTCACAGAAAGGGCCTGGGACAACACGAAACTAACACTGAAGACCAAACTCTTAATATATCAAACTTGTGTGCTTAGCACACTATTATATGGATCTGAAATCAGGGAAAACATACTCACATCACGAAAAAAGACTAAATGTCTTCCACATGCGATGTCTCCCCAGAATAATGCACATCAAATGGCAGGACAAAATAACCAACGTAACTGTCCTGCAACGTGCTAAGACCCCAACAATCATGTCGATGCTCAGATGTTGAAGACTAAGTTGGCTGGGGCATGTCCAGCGAATGGAAGAAAAACGCATCCCCAGGCAAATACTGTATGGTGAACTAACACACGGAAAAAGACAAATCGGCAGACCTAAACTACGATATAGAGATATCTGCAAATCATCTCTGAATGACTGCTCTATCTGTGAAAATGACTGGGAACATCTGGCAAGTGATCGCACATCATGGAGAGCATGTATAGGGAATGGTATAACTCTGCTAAGGCAAAACTTAGAAGAAAAAAGACTCATGAAAAAGGAAGGAAAACCCTGTGGATCAGTGGGCCTGACTTGTTCATTCTGTGACCGTGTGTGTTTGTCAAACATTGGTAGAATTAGCCACGAGAGAAGCTGTTCGACAAAAACAAAACCTAAAAAAAAAACATAATAGCCTCCATTAGACCGTCTGAGAAGACGAAAAGGGGCCATATACATAATCACATGACTTCACATTTTCCTGGTTCGTGCTTTCGCCTTGTAATTGATATTTCCATGTTGTATGCTCGTGATGCAGGTCGATTGAGTTGTTATTCCGGTCAGACCTTCATGAAACTTCTTATTCATCCACAACTGTTTGTATTCATCACAAAGTGGCATTTTAGTTCAAACCTTGGTAATCTTGTAGCGTTCATGGATAAAGGTGCCTCGAGTCTCGTCCTTGCGCTGCCAGGTCCCGATAGAGAAGTAATTAATTGAAGCGTTGTTCCCCACTAGGCATGTTTGTAAGAGATGGCTAAGGAGGGTTGGGGCTGGCTATCCTGTACTGTAAATAATAAGCAGCAAAAACTTCGAGAATATGGACAAGTCAATAAATAAGAAAGAAAAAAAAAACAACAACCAAGGTGATGACGCTGGATAGGACATACATTCCGGAAGCCAACTGAGAGTATTACACGACAGGCCCTTTTTTGGAATACCCAGAGGAAGAGACAAAGAGGAAGACCAAAATATTTTTGGAGAAGACAGATGGAAGCAAAGATGAAGTTGATGGGAGAGTCATGGAATGATCTTAAAGGAATGGCAGGAAGCAGAACGGCTTGGAAAGTGTTTGTTGAAGACCTATGTTCCAGAGGGAGATGAAAGTGTTTGTTGAAGACCTATGTTTCCTTAGGGAGACGAAAGTGTTTGTTGAAGACCTATGTTCCAGAGGGAGATGAAAGTGTTTGTTGAAGACCTATGTTCCAGAGGGAGACGAAAGTGTTTGTTGAAGACCTATGTTCCAGAGGGAGACGAAAGTGTTTGTTGAAGACCTTTGTTCCAGAGGGAGATGAAAGTGTTTGTTGAAGACCTATGTTCCAGAGGGAGATGAACGTGTTTGTTGAAGACCTATGTTCCATAGGGAGACGAAAGTGTTTGTTGAAGACCTATGTTCCAGAGAGAGACGAAAGTGTTTGTTGAAGACCTATGTTCCAGAGGAAGACGAAAGTGTTTGTTGAAGACCTATGTTCCAGAGAGAGACGATAGTGTTTGTTGAAGACCTATGTTCTAGAGGGAGACGAAAGTGTTTGTTGAAGACCCATGTTCCAGAGAGATACGAAAGTGATTGTTGAAGACCTATGTTTCAGAGGGAGACGAAAGTGTTTGTTGAAGACCTATGTTCCAGAGGGAGATGAAAGTGTTTGTTGAAGACCTATGTTCCAGAGGGAGATGAAAGTGTTTGTTGAAGATCTATGTTCCAGAGGGAGATGAAAAGAAGAAGAAGAAGAAGATACCCTGAGTATAGTACATTCCCCTGATTGTAAGAATTGATATTTGATGGAAGTGACTTCTATTTGTGACATCGGGGGCGGAAGTGACTTCTATTTGTGACATCGGGGGCGGAAGTGACTTCTATTTGTGACATCGGGGGCGGAAGTGACTTCTATTTGTGACATCGGGGGCGAAAGTGACTTCTATTTGTGACATCGGGGGCGGAAGTGACTTTTATTTGTGACATCGGGGGCGGAAGTGACTTTTATTTGTGACATCGGGGGCGGAAGTGACTTCTATTTGTGACATCGGGGGCGGAAGTGACTTCTATTTGTGACATCGGAGGCAACAACTCAAACATTAACAGCAAAAGTCAACATTTATGTGTGGATGATTGTTTAGCAGTCAATACTTGTAACAAAAAAGATAAAAGTTAGGAAAATCTGAGACTTTCGGAAGAAGTAAATATTCTGTTTTTAATCTCAATTGTTGTTTAATTTGAAGACAGCCTCATTTAATTACGTTGAATATCTAACAGAAGAAGTTTGTGTATTTGATCTTCCTGCTAAAACACAAATGAGCAAATAACTAAAGTATCAATAAGAAACATCTGTGCTTTATTTACGGTGAGTAGAATTCCTTTCTGGCGTTAGAGATGGTAGATGATGGCAGAGAACGTCAATGATAACATAAAAAAACCCGTATGTCTATCAATGGTAAAAGTGCACAAAGATAAGAGAGAAGAAAAATATCCCGGCCAAGCCTCGAGTGTGATATTGTTGAAGTACTGAGTTCCTCTTCTTCTTTCTCTTCTTCTTCTATCCTTCCTCTGCTGCCGTTGGCGTCGAGGGGAGAAACAATCTGCGATTCTTTGCTCTTCTGTTGGCCTCTTCTGATGTTATTCCTCCTAGTGACTCTAGTATTCCCTTTATCCATCTCTTTCTCGGTCTTCCTCTTAATCTGGCGTTTTCGTAGCGTTTATTTAAGGCTCTTTGAGTCATTGTTAGTTCTTTTTGTCTTGTTATGTGGCCGAACCAATTTATCTTTTTATCAATCTATTTATATAGTACAGAGTTAGCCGCCATATTTCTCGACCACCAGCACATATTTGGAGTCACGTGACTACTACTAGGTGTGTGCTGTCTCTTTTCCTTCCAGAAAAAAAGATACCTTCGATTATTTTGTGTCTTGTGTTGTCTGTCCCATGTCTGGGGTCTGCTGGAGAGAGAGAGGAGAGTGGGAGAGTGCGGAGAGAAGATGACCTACAGGACTACAGACCGCATCCAGGTTTTATTTTGTGTATGCATTCGTGCGTGCGTGTGTGTGTGTGTGCATGTGAGTGTGTAGAAGCACTCATCACAAAAGTCCCCCCCCCTCCCACTATTTGATCATCAGAGCACTATTTTAGTAACAATCACATAGTCTTTGTGGAGATTATGGGCTAGGTGGTCTTTCTACTTTCTACTCTGGCGATAATAACAGCAACAGCTACAACAACAACAACAACAACAACAACAAAAACAGTTACAACAACAACAGCAACAGCAGCTACAACAACAGCAGCAACAACAACAACAACAGCAACAAACAACAACAACGATAACAACAACAACAACGATAACAACGACAACCACAACATCAACAACATTGACAAAAACAACAACAGGAACAACAACAACATCAACAGCAACAATATCGACGACAGCAACAACAACCACAACATCAACAACAACCACAATATCAACAACATTGACAAAAATAACTACAGCAACAACAACAACAACAGCAACAATATCAACGACAGCAACAACAACAACAACAACAACCACAATATCAACAACATTGACAAAAATAACAGCAACAACAACAACAACAGCAACAATATCAACGACAGCAACAACAACAACGACAACAACAACCACAACATCAACAACATTGACAAAAACAACAACGACAACAACAACAGCAACAACAATATCAACAATATCAACGACAGCAACAACAGCAATGACAACAACAACAACCACAATATCAACAACATTGACAAAAATAACAACAGCAACAACAACAACAGCAACAATATCAACGACAGCAACAACAACAACAACAAAAGCAGCAACAACAACAACGACAGCAACAACAACAACAACAACGACAACAACAACGACAACAACAACGACAACAGCAGCAAAAACAGCAACAACAACGACAGCAACAGCAACAACAACGACAACAGCAGCAACAACAACAACAACAACGACAGCAACAACAACAACAACGACAACAGCAGCAAAAACAACAACAACAACGACAACAGCAACAACCACAACAACAATGACAACAACAACGATAACAACAGCAACAAAAACGACAACAGCAGCAACAACAACAACAACGATAACAACAACGATAACAACGACAACAACAACGACAACATCAACTATAACAACAGCAACAACAACGACAACAGCAGCAGCAACAACAACAACGACGACGACAACAACAACAACGACAACAGCAGCAGCAGCAACAACAACAACGACGACAACAAAAACGACGACGATAACAACAACGATAACAACGACAACAACAACGACAACATGAACTATAACAACAGCAACAACAACGACAACAGCAGCAGCAACAACAAAAACGACGACGACAACAACGACAACAACAACGACAACAACAACGAAAACAATAACAAAAGCAACAACAACAACAACAACAACAACGACAACAACAGCAACGACAACAACATAAACAACAATGACATTAACGAAAACGACAACAATAACGACGATATCAACAGCAACGCCAACGACAACAACAACTACAACGACAACAGCAAAAACAACAACGACAACGACGACAATAACGACGACGACAACAACATCGACAACAACAGCAACAACAACAACAACAAGGACGACAACAACAGCAAAAACAACAACGTCAACCACGACAATAACGACGACGACAACAACATCGACAACAACAGCAACAACAACAACAAGAAGGACGACAACAACAGCAAAAACAACAACGTCAACCACGACAATAACGACGACGACAACAACAAATGCTTTTTTATGGGAGAGGTTTCACTTTATGCAAAAATGTGAAGTTTGTAGAAAAATTGCTTGTGTAATATCTGAGTAGATGAGAGGAAGAAACGGTTCAAAGATTGGCGCATTGCACACATTCTGGTGTCAACAATACTTCTTTATTCGTAGCGTTCATCCGTTAAGTGGGCGTGTCTGCGCTGTGTCGCTAGTTTACGACATAGCCGCTATATCTGCACCTTTCAGCCCGACACATCCGACTTCGGTATGGATGGGTAGATTTGCTTGAGAATTATTGCCCGGGCAGCGTCCATATTTTGGCCTACCCTTTTATACTTTAATTGCCAATGGTTATTTAACGTGAGCAAGTGCACACGTGGGGAGCCGCGATAGCTCAGTGGTTAGTGAACTGGACTACAAAGGACAAGGGGTAGAGTTCGATCCCAACCGACGGCTTCCGGGTTCACCCAACCTTAAATGGGTACCGGATTTTTTTCTGGGAAAGTAAAGAAGCACGGGCGTAATACCGACCACATTACCCCAAAAATCGTGTGCTGAAGGTCTGTAAAATATAGGGTCACTAAAACCATATTTCCCTATACGCCACTTGGCGTGACGGGGGTACTTTACTTTTTTTTTTTAAGTGCACACGTGACCAACTGTTTGTCGCCGTTTTCAGAGAGGGCTAGACATCAGATCTCAGTACCAGAGAGGGCTAGACATCAGATCTCAGTACCAGAGAGGGCTAGACATCAGATCTCAGTACCAGAGAGGGCTAGACATCAGATCTCAGTACCAGAGAGGGCTAGACACCAGATCTCAGTACCAGAGAGGGCTAGACATCAGATCTCAGTACCAGAGAGGGCTAGACATCAGATCTCAGTACCAGAGAGGACTAGACATCAGATCTCAGTACCAGAGAGGGCTAGACATCAGATCTCAGTACCAGAGAGGACTAGACATCAGATCTCAGTACCAGAGAGGACTAGACATCAGATCTCAGTACCAGAGAGGGCTAGACATCAGATCTCAGTACCAGAGAGGGCTAGACATCAGATCTCAGTACCAGAGAGGGCTAGACATCAGATCTCAGTACCAGAGAGGGCTAGACATCAGATCTCAGTACCAGAGAGGGCTAGACATCAGATCTCAGTACCAGAGAGGGCTAGACATCAGATCTCAGTACCAGAGAGGGCTAGACATCAGATCTCAGTACCAGAGAGGGCTAGACATCAGATCTCAGTACCAGAGAGGGCTAGACATCAGATCTCAGTACCAGAGAGGGCTAGACACCAGATCTCAGTACCAGAGAGGGCTAGACATCAGATCTCAGTACCAGAGAGGGCTAGACATCAGATCTCAGTATTAGAGACTGAAGGAGGGTAAAGACATGAAGAAACCACCACGCGTTCCATTTCTGATAATTTTCCACCGGCTGTGATGAGAATCGAACACGGGATCTTCCTGCCCAGAGGTCGATGTCTTACCTCTAGACCACCCAGTCGTCCATAAAATGTTCCACTGCTCACAACAGTTTGTATTAAAATGTAAGCTATTCTTCAACTTCTTCTTTCTTTCCTCATTAGCCTTTCAGGGTCGAGATGAGGTATATTTTACCTTATCTTGTGCTTTTCTCTTGGCTTCTTCTGCTGTTATGTTTCTGAGTCTTTATAATATTCCGTCAATCCATCTTTTTTTTCGTTGGTTGCTCCTTGAGTCTTGTGCTCTCGTAACGTTTATTGAATGCTTGTTGTGTTGTGTTTCAGCTTTCTGTCTTATCACATACCAAAACCCTTGTATTTGTTGTTTATTTATGTCTTCTATGGCGGGAATTATTCCTAGCTTGTTCTCATTTTATAATTTCTAATTTTATCTGCAGGTTGTTTTCTTTCACGCATTTAACACATTTCATTTTGCAGTAGTTACTTTTTCTTATTGTTCTTGAGCCAAGCGTACAGGTCTGGTGGAATAATATTGCGATGAAAGGTGTGTTGTAGAGTGTCTGTTTTGCCTCTGGTGGGTTATTTCCTTGTTGGACAGCTGTGTTGACATTTGTCCGATGACTTGACAAATTTAGTTGCAACATTGACTCTAACGCAAACGATCACTTTTTCCAAAAATATCGTTAATGTGTCAGAGAGGACAAATATGATATTTATGAAACTAGCAAAAAAGTAAAACAATGAAAATATCAGTTATAAACCGATACGATTGTGGATGTATGCGCTTCATTATGTGCTCAAAACATGTGAGCGCATATGGTCGTACCCGGAGCAGTATGATACAAACTCTGGTCGTACCCGGAGCAGTATGATACAAACTCTGGTCGTACCCGGAGCAGTATGATACAAACTCTGGTCGTAACCGGAGCAGTATGATACAAACTGTGATAACAAAAGGCTATGTTTAATCTTGGCATTTAGCGGATGCTTGCCCCTGGCCATTTCTTGCATTGCTCTTCTATCTCACATTTCGTAATGTGCTTTATCTCTCACTGCCTGGTAATTATCTCGATCCTATTTGGTTCACTTCCATCTCATAAACCACGAAATAATACATTTCTATACTCACGATGTCATTCTAATGACAACAATTGCGATTTTTGTTGTGGCAAATGAGTGGGACTCCCAGCTAATCCCCAAGCATGATTCCACTATTAGCCGGTCTGAATGTCTTCATTATAAGCGAACAAGATAAGAGAATTATAACAATCAACTTCACATGAAGCACGTAGGTTGCTACTATCTCCCGAATCCCCTGGATTAAAATAAAATCCTCGTAATTCCATTACAGGATTGTCCTCCACTGAAGGAATTTTCAGGAAAAAAACACAACAAATCCTTCCACACTGTGGAGGTGGGGAGAAAATATACCTCTTCTTCTTTCCTTCCTTATTTGTCTTTCAGGGTCGAGCGGAGGTATAATTTGTAGTCTTTTGATTTTCTGTTCGGTTTTCCTGCTGTTGTGTCCAATATTCGATCAATCCATCTTTCCCGTAGTCAGCCTTTGAGTCTGGTGTTCTAGCACCTTTTATTGATGGCTCGTTGTGTTTTGATCTTTCTGATTCTGTGAAGTCTGTCGTGGGTTGATTGGAAAATATACAAACATGGTGAGATCATTCACACATGGTGAGATCATTCAAACATGGTGAGATCATTCAAACATGGTGAGATCATTCACACATGGTGAGATCATTCACAAATGGTGAGATCATTCAAACATGGTGAGATCATTCAAACATGGTGAGATCATTCACACATGGTGAGATCATTCACACATGGTGAGATCATTCAAACAAAATTGAAAGATAACTATACAAACGAGAAAGAAAAATAAACACATTTATGACATTTTTTTTATTAATTCGAAAGACGGGAACTCTGAAAAGAATGAAAGCAATTTTAATGAAAAAATAAATATTTTAAAAATATTTTCTTGGAATTAAAAAAACATACTTTTAAAAATTACTTCTACTCTTAGACAGAATAAAAGCATTTTAATGGAAAACACTCTTTAAAAAATTGCTTTTTGCAAAATATGAAGAAATAATTTGAAATAAATTTTATTAAAAAGGTACGTTAGAAAATACTTCTACTCTAAGAGAATAAACGATCTGTCAAAGAATGGAGATAAAAATGTCAAAGAATGAGTGAAAACACTTAGAGAGGATTTGTAAAAAAATACATCGAGACAAAGAGTGATAAACACATTTAGAAGAATGAGTGAGAAAACAATATAGCGAATGAGTGAGAAAACAATATAGTGAATGAGTGAGAAAACAATATAGTGAATGAGTGAGAAAACAATATAGTGAATGAGTGAGAAAACAATATAGTGAATGAGTGAGAAAACAATATAGTGAGTGAGTGAGAAAACAATATAGTGAGTGAATGAGTGAGAAAACAATATAGTGAGTGAATGAGTGAGAAAACAATATAGTGAGTGAATGAGTGAGAAAACAATATAGTGAGTGAATGAGTGAGAAAACAATATAGTGAATGAGTGAGAAAACAATATAGCGAATGAGTGAGAAAACAATATAGCGAATGAGTGAGAAAACAATATAGTGAATGAATGAGAAAACAATATAGTGAATGAGTGAGAAAACAATATAGTGAATGAGTGAGAAAACAATATAGTGAATGAGTGAGAAAACAATATAGTGAATGAGTGAGAAACAATATAGTGAATGAGTGAGAAAACAATATAGCGAATGAGTGAGAAAACAATATAGTGATTGAATGAGTGAGAAAACAATATAGTGAGTGAATGAGTGAGAAAACAATATAGTGAGTGAATGAGTGAGAAAACAATATAGTGAGTGAATGAGTGAGAAAACAATATAGTGAATGAGTGAGAAAACAATATAGCGAATGAGTGAGAAAACAATATAGCGAATGAGTGAGAAAACAATATAGCGAATGAGTGAGAAAACAATATAGTGAATGAATGAGAAAACAATATAGTGAATGAGTGAGAAAACAATATAGTGAATGAGTGAGAAAACAATATAGTGAATGAGTGAGGAAACAATATAGTGAATGAGTGAGAAAACAATATAGTGAATGAGTGAGAAAACAATATAGTGAATGAGTGAGAAAACAATATAGTGAATGAATGAGAAAACAATATAGTGAATGAGTGAGAAAACAATATAGTGAATGAGTGAGAAAACAATATAGTGAATGAGTGAGAAAACAATATAATGAATGAGTGAGAAAACAATATAGTGAATGAGTGAGAAAACAATATAGTGAATGAGTGAGAAAACAATATAGTGAATGAGTGAGAAACCAATATAGTGAGTGAATGAGTGAGAAAACAATATAGTGAGTGAATGAGTGAGAAAACAATATAATGCATGAGTGAGAAAACAATATAATGAATGAGTGAGAAAACAATATAATGAATGAGTGAGAAAACAATATAGTGAATGAGTGAGAAAACAATATAGTGAGTGAATGAGTGAGAAAACAATATAGCGAATGAGTGAGAAACACATTGAGAGAATACAAAAATGCTAAAAATTCAGAAGCTATCTTTGTAGTGTGAAGCTGTTCTTGACTTTCTCATGCTATTATAGCGAAGCGATATATTTTTGTTAGATGACGAAGAACAGACAAAAAATAGGGAAAAATGCCTTAGTTACATCTTGACTATAATAATAAAGATAGGCAAGAGCCCATAAACATAATGAAAGATTTCTTGTACACATTGCCACATTTTTGTTATCTTTGATGTGATCTTGAAATAATAACTTTAATAATAATTTTGTGTGCATGTCTATGTTAGGCATGTGTCATATCTTTGTGTGTGCATGTCAATGTCAGTTATATCTCATATCTTTATGTGCATGTTTATGTTAGTCGTGTGTCATATATCTTGATGTGTGTCAGTGTTAGTCATGCCTCGTATCGCTGTGTGCATGTCTGTGTTAGTCACATCTCATATCTTTGTGTGTGCATGTCTGTGTTAGTCACATCTCACATCTTTGTGTGTGTATGTCTGTGTTAGTCACATCTCACATCTTTGTGTGTCCGTGTCTGTCTTAGTCACCTCTAGTGACTCGGGCAGATGGTGCTCGTAAACCCGTGAGGGCCTACCATCTAAGGGCAGAATCCCCCTACAGAAAAGATCATCTGCTGCCTTGCAGGAAGATTGGGGACAATCAAAGGCTAGGGAAAGCAAACCCGAATAAAATGCTGGCTGAAATCGGATGCACTGGGCCACTGGCGCAGAACACAGTGCAACGTATTAACGGGTGTTCAGTCAGAGTGGATCTGACAGACTCTAATTGTGATGTTCTGTCTGTGGGGGCGATCAACACACTTAGCCTGACAGCTGACTTCATATGAGAGTCTGGAATCCTTACTCTGATTGAGTCCTGAACGCAGAGAGAGAGAGAGAGAGAGAGAGAGAGAGAGAGAGAGAGAACTAATAAGAATTTATGTGACGAAATACGGGGAGAGAAGAGAATTATAAATAATAACAATAACAACAACCCAGATTGCTTTCATACTTTCAACAATCTGCTGCCTTGGGGACAATCAAAGGCTAAGGAAAGCAAACCTGAATAAAATGCTGGCTGAAATCGGATGCACTGTGCCGCTGGCGCAGAACACAGTGCAACGTTTTAACAGGTATTCAATCAGAGTGGATCTAACATACTCTAATTGTGATGTTCTGTCTGTGGAGTCCCCCCAGGCAGGTGGAATGCTGGGCCACATGCCACGAAGGGGTCAAACTTTCAGTGGATCTTGCTCACAAACAGGAGTTGCGATACAGACCAGAAAAGAGCAATGTGGTCCATACCCACCACCCTGGAAGACTTAGACAGCTGACTTCATGAGAGAGTCTGGAATTCTACGCTGATTGAGTTTTGATCGCAGAAAGAGAGAGAGATACTTTCCTCTCATTGATGCTTCTCGGTGTTTGAGAGAATTCTATTCTATTCTATTCTATTCTATTCTATTCTATTGTATTCTATTCTATTCTATTCTATTCTATTCTATTCTATTCTATTCTATTCTATTCTATTCTGTTCTGTTCTATTATTTTCTATTTTATTCTATTCCATTCTATTCCATTCTATTATGTTCTATTCTATTCCATTCTGTTTTATTCTATTCTATTCTATTATATTATTCTATTCTATTCTATTCTATTCTATTCTATTCATGGAGTCAATTTCATTACAATCATGGTATCCCCATACACGCTCCACCGAGACTACCAACATTTCTCGAAGCACATACCGACTGTCCCTGTAAGGTGTTGATTATAGAAACATCTACTTTGCCCAATCAGCCCTGCGGATCGACCAGACCACTTGTCCTGACTCATCAGTCTGTCCACATTTACATCCTTCACCAACCCTTCCCCCTCCTCTTCTCTTCAGGAAAGCAAAACAAACTTGCCGATGTCCTCTTTCGACATAGAAAATGGAGGCCTATCCTATCTTAACAATGGACCAGTTTCACTGCAAACAGGAACACCCCCATATCCGCTCCACCACTTGTCACAGTATTTCTCAAAATGCATCAGTAAATTCCGTTGACAAAGTCGCTCCGTGCACGTCCTACGCGACTACACAGACGACGATTACAAATCTACTGAGTTGCCTCTAATGACAAAGCGTAGAAGGTAACAGTGACTCTACTACTCCACTCACTGCGGGGCCCCGAGTGTAGCCTTTGGGGTAAAGAAAATGGAGAGTTGAAGTCAATACCTGATCTGGCACGGAGTTGAAGTCAATACCTGACCTGGCACGGAGTTTAAGTCAATACCTGATCTGGCACGGAGTTGAAGTCAATACCTGATCTGGCACGCTACTTAACGTCAGGTCCACTTTAAAAAAAAATCATCCTCTAGATCTACCTTTTCCTCTGTCTCCGAGCGTTGCTGATCTCTGGGGGATGCTGGCTGCTGCTGATCCTGTTACATCTTCACACGATTGAGCTTGTTCCTCGTTATCACGATCCAGAACTAGTGTTTGTCACCCCTACATTGTTTCGTTATAGCCCATTTATGATTCTCTACACTGTTGTTTGTCACCCCTACAACACACCGTAAGATTAGCGTGCGGCCGGTCTAGGGATTTACGAGGACGTTGCACACAAAACAATCAGATAGAGATTATACAGGCACTAGAGGATTTGGCATTGAAGTGATCACAGACATATGCAATGACATATATCATACAGGATACATACAAAATGAACTAAAATCAACATTCATTGCATTACCTAAAAAGAATGGTGCAGTTGAATGCAGTGATTTTAGAACAATAAGCCTAATGGGCCATGTTAAAAAATCTTGCTAAAAGTTATACAGGGAAGGATTCAGAATAAAATCAATACTGAATTAGATGAGCAGCAATTTGGATTTAGGAAAAACAGTGGGACAAAACAAGCTATATTTAGCATGACATTGATTGAAAAATACATATAAGTAAACAAACCAATATATGCCTGCTTCATAGACTACACCAAAGCTTTCGATAGAATACACCATAATCAACTTATAGACTGCCTAAAAGATATAAATCTGGATGACACAGACATACGACTGATATGTAATTTGTACTGGGAGCAAACAGCAATAATAAAATATAACAAGGAGAACTCTACACCCATTGATATAAAAAGTGGAGTAAGACAAGGATGCATCCTTTCACCAAGCTTGTTCAATCTATACACTGAGCAAATCTTTAAGAACATCACTGAGATGCCAGGCCTAAACATTTATGGGAAGATTATAATCAATAACCTAATATATGCCGATGATACTGTTCTACTAGCAGAAAATCCTAAAGACCTACAACAATTAATTAATGTGATAAACATGACAATCAAAAGTATATGGACTAGATATGAATATCAAAAAGACTAAAACTATTATTATAAACAAAGGAAATTCTCAAGACCTACAATTAAATAGCAAAGTGGAAGGAATACATCTGGAGACAGTCTAAAGCTATAACCACCTGGGACATACTATAACCAGTGATGGAAAATGTACAACTAAAATAAATAAAAGAATAGGTATGGCAAAAAGTAATTTCAATACCATGAAAAATATACTAACATCAAAACAAATAACACCAGGGCTGAAACTAAGAATAGCAAAATGTTACATCTTCTCAATATTTCCTGTATGGTGCAGAAACATGGACATTAGACCAGAAAAAAGAACAGAAAAATGAAGCCTCTGAAGTGTGGAAGGGGATAGGTAGAATTGGATGGAAAGAAAAGAAAACAAACGAGGAAGTTTTAAAACAACTAAAAATGAAAAGAGAACTACTAAATACAATTCAAACAAGACGAATGCAATTTTTTGGTCATGTTAAAAGACACAACAGCCTACTAAAAGTAATAATGGAAGGGAAAATATAAGGTAAAAGAGGCAGACCAAGATTAACATGGACGAGTAACATCAAAAGATGGGCAAGTCAACCTATGACAAACTGCACCATCAAAGAAAGAGACAGAGTGGAACGGCGCTCCATGGTAGCCAACTTTCGATGCGGAGACGGTACTCAATGATGATGATAAACTACTAAGATGTTATTGATATATAAATATGTGCTGGAACTAAAGTTGTACATTTTATCTCTAGGGGCACAAACTGAGACTACCCCTATAAAATATCAATTGTTAACAAATGAGACGAACACACCAGGCTCAGAACATCTTCATCCACACATGCTGTCGAATTTCCTAGAAAAGTTATGCCTCCCACATTCAACATTCTTGTTAGATATCTCATCTTTAGAGTGACAATTTTTTTCCCTGTGACTGTTAATGTCCATGTTTGGCACTGATTGCAGAGTTTGGGATGAATATCACCACTTAATGCCCTTTTAAGGGCGGATGACGAAAGGGTCTCACTATTCCATTTGTCATTGGGTGAACTCAGTCTATCTTTACTACACTTTCTCATTACTAGGATCTGTCGGGGGAGGGGGGGGGGGACTTGGAGGACCGAAGAATAAAGGCCGCATGCCCAGTAAAATCGCCGTGTGGTGTTCGGTCTGAGGCTTATATTTGGCTCCTGGTAGAGACAACTTTTAATTCTACTGTGATTCGAACCCGCGGTCTCCTGTATTGGAACACCTTCCCCCCCCCCCCCCCATCAGTTATTTGTGATATGCGGATGATACAGTCTTATCAGCAGAGAGAGAGAGAGAGAGAGAGAGAGAGAGAACGAACTATAAGAAAATATAGACATAATAGTAAAAGAAAGCAACAAGAAAGGTCTCAGTCTGAAAAGTACAAAATAAACATAAGTAATGGTCATATCGAAGAAACAATCATCACCATCTTGCAGCATCAAAATAAACAGGACAGATTTGAAACAGGAGGAGAGTATCAAATACTTGGGCACAATAATAGCATCAGATGGAAGATGCACCACATAAAAAAAAAAAAGCAGATAAGCTCATGCCAAAATAGCATTTCAGAAGATGAAAAATCGACTTATTCAAGAAGAATAAGTCAATAGAAGTGAGAGAGAGTTCATCGGTGCCATATATATATATATATATATATATATATATATATATATATATATATATATATATATAACCAATTCTGGCCTATGGAAGCGAATCAAGGACAGTAAATGAAAAAAAAATGAAAAGATGATTAGATGCCACAGAGATGGAATTTCTCAGAAGAAAGTTGAAAGTTCCCCTGGACAGCTAAAAATACCAACGAGGAAATTATCAAAATAGAACAACACAGTAAGGGAGCTCTTAAAAACATCAGAAAGAAACAATCAACATTTTTTCGGTACATCATGTGAAGAGGAAAGGAAAGTATGAATACTTGGTTACCATCGTCAAAATACAGGGAAAGAGATATCGAGGACGCCCAAAAAAAGAAAATACTAGATAGCTTGGTGTCATGGCATGGAAAACAGTCAACAACATAACTTATACTATGCACGGTGGATAGAAGATTGTGGGAGGACATATTCACCTACGTCAACCGGTATGGCACATGATGATGATGATAAGTTACCGATTCGGCCACGAGCTCTCCCTCTGAACGCAAACGAACGAACGAATTAATCTGTAAGCTTTCAAAGTAGATAGCCAAGAATAACAATCTGCCAATAGACAACAAGAAAAATGTAGTAATGTAAATGTGGTAAGCACACATGATACATCGCGAGAACCACTGTGACCTGAAGCTGATTGTTTCATGAGCGATTCATATTTATGTTTATATTTACTTCAAGCCTGCTTTCTCTGGCCAAACATTTGTATTTCATTTCTCATCTACAGCACAAAAATATATACAAATAGACAAATGTGCAAATAGACAGACACACAAGACAAACTGCACAGACATTTATAATTATCTGGCAATGTTGGAAAACAGTGGATTAAATTAGTTGTGTAGAACATTTATCCAATATCTGTGCTCCAAATTCAAGATAAACTTTCGTATAATGAGTGTGTCGGTGCAGCAAAACTGGGAGATACCACAACAATGTTTTTTTAAAAAAAAGACAATTTGAAAGCAATAAGTTGTTTATAAATCTTCTTCTCCTTCTTCTTCTCCTTCTTCTTCTTCTTCTTCTTCTTCTTCTTCTTCTTCTTCTCCTTCTTCTTCTCCTTCTTCTTCTTCTCCTTCTTCTTCTTCTCCTTCTTCTCCTTCTTCTTCTCCTTCTTCTTCTTCTCCTTCTTCTTCTTCTTCTTCTCCTTCGTCTTCTTCTTCTTCTCCTTCTTCTTCTTCTTCTCCTTCTTCTTCTTCTTCTCCTTCTTCTTCTTCTTCTTCTCCTTCTTCTCCTTCTTCTTCTTCTCCTTCTTCTCCTTCTTCTTTCTTCTTCTTCTTCTTCTCCTTCTTCTTCTTCTTCTCCTTCTTCTCCTTCTTCTTCTTCTCCTTCTTCTTCTTCTTCTCCTTCTTCTTCTTCTTCTCCTTCTTCTTCTTCTTCTTCTTCTTCTTCTTCTTCTTCTTCCCTTCTTCTTCTCCTTCTTCTTCTTCTTCTCCTTCTTCTTCTTCTTCTCCTTCTCCTTCTTCTTCTTCTTCTTCTTCTTCTTCTTCTCCTTCTCCTTCTTCTTCTCCTTCTTCTTCTCCTTCTTCTCCTTCTTCTTCTTCTTCTTCTTCTTCTTCTCCTTCTTCTTCTTCTTCTTCTTCTTCTTCTTCTTCTTCTTCTTCTTCTTCTTCTCCTTCTTCTCTTTCTTCTTCTTCTTCTCCTTCTCCTTCTCCTTCTTCTTCTCCTTCTTCTCCTTCTCCTTCTTCTTCTTCTTCTTCTTCTTCTTCTTCTTCTCCTTCTCCTTCTTCTTCTCCTTCTTCTTCTCCTTCTTCTTCTTCTTCTCCTTCTCCTTCTTCTTCTTCTTCTCCTTCTTCTTCTTCTTCTTCTTCTTCTTCTTCTTTCTTCTTCTTCTTCTTCTTCTCTCTTCTCCTTCTTCTTCTCCTTCTTCTTCTTCTTCTTCTTCTTCTTCTCCTTCTTCTTCTTCTTCTCCTTCTCCTTCTTCTTCTCCTTCTTCTTCTTCTTCTT